>JAUTXW010002493.1:230000-448498 GCA_030620095.1 Kuschelorhynchus macadamiae
TGGGAAATATCCATGCTTTTTTAATGTCGAATAAATTTTGAAAATAGATTTATTAAAAAAAATTGATGCGTCTTTTAAGGCTGCATTTGGATTTTCTGAAAATAAATAATATTTGCGTAAGTTACTTTATATCCTGTGGGTAATTTCTATTAACCTACCTTGAAAAAATAATAAAATATTTAATTCCTCCTCCTCATTAATAACCGCAGTACGTTTTTTCTTTTAACAGTCATTCGATTTCGAAAGCCAAGTTCAATATTTTTGAAAGTTTTTCGAGATGGAATAGCTCGCATGGGGAAAAGCCGCTGATATTCTCTTCTTGCCGCGCAAGCATTATTATTATTCTTGTAGAAAATGCGAAGAATATCACATCTTTCTTCGTCAGTGTAATGCATCTTTTCAATGAATTGACAGAACGACAGATCACCGTCAATGACCAGTTTACGACCAGAAAAATGTTTACCTGTTTTACATAATAGTTTTCAAAAAATAACAATATCTCTTTAGGCTTTAGATTTAAGTATAGAATATCCCTTATAAAAAATGTGTAAAATTCTCAGGAGAATCCGAAAATTCAATAAAAAAATGGGGTACCTATTTGAAATAAGAAACTTGGACCACGCCCAGACTTTCTGTAACACCCTGTATATGAAAAAAAATGTTTTCATAAAAATTCATTTAAAACCATTAAACTTTTATTTGGGACACATTTTTCTAAAATGTCAAATAAAAAAGATAAGGGGGGTGGCAATATATAAAAAAAAACCCTGTACAAGTGGCCTTTCTCAAAAGTACACTACAGAATGCTAAACATTTTAACTGGTACGAATTCTCAGAAGACAAAAAAGATAATCATAAGAGTAAAATAAGATTTAAAAAAATGTATATCAAATAATAAAATAAAAAAGAAACAATGTGACAATATATTACACGATGATACAAGTTAATAAGTAAACAAATATCAGTCAAAACATATACAAACAAAAGATAATCACATAACCAATCCTTTAAATTGCCTTTTTAATTGTAAAATGCTGAGTCTGAAAATGTCATATTCGGGAAAGTGTCGATTGTAATTGTATACTAGTCAATCAACAAATGTACTAAACCCATAATGAAATGATGTTGTTAAAGGAAAAGCAATAAAAACAGATAGTATTGAAACTCTTTTTGATGCCTGTCGCCATACTAATTTAATTCTTGTTAGTCCTCCACTTTATCGGAATAGGCCTATTTTAAACAGAATCATAGAGAAGAACAACAGTACCATTATGGATATTGTTGAAAGAAATAACGAAAAAGTGTATTTTTCACCACTTCTCTGTCATACTTCAAATGGAATTTTGAGCTTTTTTGACCAGTATAGTTTGGTTTGGTCACCTATGTACTAAATTAAAGGCACCTCAGGATGTTATCTCCAATACCGCCACTACGAATCAATCTGAGCATGATACGAACGACGCCAGTTCTGATAACACAATTCAAAATAACAAAACTCAAAATTTTTAAATGTCATCGAACAAAACAAACTCGCCATATATTATCAGAATCTCAGGGGTCTCAGAACGAAAACGGATAGAATTTTAAGAGGTACCCTCTCTTCGAATTTTGATATTATAATCCTATCTGAAACATGGCTGAACAGTACCTTTTCCGATTTTGAACTATTTAGTTCACAATTCACCATATTTTGTAGAGACAGGAATTACGAGGAATTGAACTGTCAAAGGGATGGTGGAGTGCTTATTGCCACTTCTAATAATTTTCATGCCTGTTTTATTTGCACACCAATAAATGCTTCCTACGAGGATGTCTGGATTCAGAGTGTCAATCGGACAAATCTGATAATCTGCTGTGTATATATTCCTCCGAACTCGGTCTTAGACTGCTACCAATCTTTCTGCAATACCTGCGAAGCCTTAAGGAACGAATATGAAAATCATAAGTTTGTTAACTATGGAGATTTTAATCTGCCTCAAATTGTTTGGTCAACGGAAGATAATACTTTAATACCATTGGAACTGCCGCAGAAGCATTAACCGAATCTATGTTTTTCCTTGAGTTACAGCAGATCAGTCCACACCCAAACCGTCTTGGCCGAATCTTGGACTTGGTTTTTGCTGAAGAGCTTATTGAAGAATCAGTCTTGATTTGTTCCGAACCTCTGGTTGACGTCGATCCGTATCATCCTGCCCTAGAATGCTACTATAATATTCGTCATTTCTCCCAACTGAATAATAAAAATAAATCAACCTTTTGTCAATTTGATCGGGCGAATTTTACAGACCTGAATGTTTTTTATAGTGAAGCTGACTGTAACATTTATCTCGCATATTGACGTGGCGATCCAGAAATTCTATGATGTTCTCTTTAAATGTATATTTACGTATCGCAAAAAAACATTAAAAGTCAAAAATAACCTTCCTGGTTTGACACGGAACTTCAACGACTTGTCGCTGAGAAAAATAAGCTTCATAAGAAGTTTAGGAGGTCTGGTTTACAGAGTGATTATGATGTCTACTCAAATATTAGACGCGAGGTCAAATTTCGCACTGATTTATGTTATTTAATGTTTGTTAGTAATACTGAACATTTAATCCCTAAAAACATCAAAAATTTTTGGTCATATGCCAATAGTTTAAAAGGTACTTATAATCTACCCAGAGTAATGCAGTATGGCAATCAATCACTCAATAATGCTAATGATGTAGCAAATGCCTTTGCTTCGCATTTTCAATCCTGCTATGCCTCATACACAGATATAGAATTACCTAAATTTAACTCAGTCAATTTTTTTACTACCTTATCATTCCATACATTTACACATGAAAAAATAAATAATAAAATAATGCATTTAGATGTTTCAAATGTAATGTAACATGGAAACATTCTAATCTTTTTCCTATATTTAAAAGTGGTGACAGAATGAATATTAACAATTATCGAGGAATATCACTACCCTCCGTCATACCTAAACTCTTTGAGGCTATTCTCACTAATGAGATTTTTGATACTTTCCAAAATTACATTGCACCTGAACAGCACGGTTTTTTCAGAGGTCGCTCAACTGCTACTAACCTTGCAGAGTATCAAAATTTTCTTGTTTCCTCAGTCGAGGCTGGGCATCAGATTGACTGCATTTATACTGACCTGTCTAAAGCAGTTTTTGATAGCGTCTGCCATGCTTTATTGTTGCACAAACTATCTGAAATGGGTATTTCTGGTAATTATCTCGGATGGATCAAATCATATTTGACCCAGCGTCGTCAGCGGGTAGTGGTGTCTGGTTCTATCTCACCTGAAGTGTTTGTAACATCAGGCGTTCCACAGGGTTCTCATCTGGGGCCTGTACTTTTCTTATTATTCATGAACGACGTCATTTCATGTTTTAAATCGTCTTATTGTCTTTTGTACGCAGATGACCTAAAATTTTTTACTATTGCAAAGCCTGATTCTGAATGTTTGCAGTCTGAACTTAATAGATTACTTGACAATTAACACATCGAAATGTAAATCTATAAGCTTCTATAAATCCAATCAAAATAGTATATGCTATCAATAATATAAATATTGAAAATGTATCATCCATTAACGATTTGGGAGTAATTTTTGACACCGGCTTGACATTTAATCTTCACATTGATAGCATTGTTCTGAAGGGGTTTAGAATGCTTGGTTTTATTATAAGGACCACTAAAGATATTTATGACACGAAGGCACTCATTTGTTTATACAATTGTTTGGTTCGCAGCATTTTAGAGTATTGCTCAGTAATATGGTTACAGTTTTATGCTTGTCATGTAAATAGACTAGAACGAATTCAAAATAAGTTTGTTAAATACTTACTGTATAAACACCATTTTCCATATCATAATATACCATATGATACCACACTTTTGCTTTGTGGTTTCAAAAGTCTGGAGCATCGACACAGAAATGCTTATCTGCTATTTCTTTAGAAACTTATTAACATAAGCAAGAAGCAAAATAGATTATGGCTACAGCCCTTAGTCAACAAGAAATCGAGATTCTAAATGACCTTGACATTTGTAATGAGGACATAATGGAGGAAAGCATTGCTTGTGATGCTATAAAAACCAAAATAGACTTTAAAAATAAACTTTTTAGCATTTTTCATTTCAACATTAGAAGTATTTGAAAAAAATTTGATGAGGTATTGGTTTTCTTAGAATCGTACAACCTTAAATATTGTGATATTATAGTACTTACTGAGTCTTGGCAAATAGGGAATGAACAATTTAATATTGATGGGTGCAATATGTTTTATAATAATTCAAAGCTTAAAACGATGGTACTATTGTTTACATAAAATCTACCTTACATTTTAAAATTTTTAACATAAAATTAGACTATTACGGAGTTACACCAAGTAGAATTATATTGGATGTTAATGGTGTGTCTCTGGGCGTTTCATGTCTTTACAGACTCCCCTCTACAGTCATTCCTAGCTTTCTTCTTAAGACTTTATATTCGGTAAACTCAACAAATCAAATAGAGATTCTAATTGGTGACATGAACATTAATGTGTGTGTGATCTCCTTTATTGGGAGATATGTGTTGTAATGTGCTCTGGTTTAATATGCAATAAAAACCCAGTATATATTCAAATATATTGTGAAAAGCTATTGTGTCACTAATTTAGTCAAAAGTTCTTAATATTATCAATAAAATCCCGTCAAATTGTTCCGAAATCTAGATAAATACCAAAAAAAATCAAATTGTATAAACAAACAGGTAGCAGCATTTTTGAACTTTGACCATTAGCTAAAGGTGATCATTCACGACAGGATAATATTCAATATGTTTCGTCAATTTAAATGCTGCAAGAATAAAGACTTTTCAAATTATTTTTGCATACAATGTAGTGCTGTCTTTCATCCAAGTTGTTTGGACCGCATTAGCGATGTCGCGAAACTGGACGGGTATAGGATTTTTTGCTCCAACGAATGCCAGTCAAAGTATAATGAAGTTGAAGCACGAGAAAATGCGATTTCTGAAAAACTGGTGGCAATACAGAAAGAACTCGGCGAAAAAGACAAATACATTCAGCGACTTAAGCGTAACAGTCAAGCTTTCGAAGATGACGTATCGGATGCCGAAAAGAAGTTTTGTGATCAGCTGGAATCGGCGAATAAACGTAACGGTACTTTGTCCAAGGAAATTCAAAGTATAAAAAGAAAATACGACGAGCTTTTTTCCAAAATGGAGTCATGGAACGAAACAAAGCAAAATTTGGAAAAAAGAATTAGGGAGCTTACAGAACTAAACCAAAACCTTATTACGACGGTAAGCATTTTGGAAAAAGATAACGAAATCTATTCCTCAGATTTAAAAAAGCTTCGTCAAACAATTATCGATTTAGAGAAAGGAAAAAAAAATCAAGCAAGTAATCGAAACGTAAATAGCCAAGAGATCATTTTCCAAACCAAGAAAAACCAATTGCTCATCATGGGCGGAGAAAGTGCAAGGGGAAGTTTCTCTTTATTTAAGAAAAATATGAACAATAATTTTGACATCAACTGTCAAATTAATTCTGATTTGTTATTTCACGAAATGGTTAATCAATGCCAGATGATGTGTGGTAATTTTAACAAAAACGACTACGTTATCGTATTTATCTCCGACTACAACGCCATCAGGGGAAGTGCAATACGCGGCCCAGATCTAGATCAATTATTATCGGTTACCGCTTTGACAAATTTGATTGTTATTGGATGCGGTTATCACACACATAGACCTGTTCTTAATAATATTTTACAGGACCAAAACGGATTTGTTAGAAAATATTTACATAATAAAAGTATTCCATTTGTTCCAGCTATTTTTACCAGCAGAAAGGGCATTATGGACTATGAAACTAAAAAGGAGTTTATAACATTTCTGGTAAGAAATTATATTGAAACATCGACAGAACCGGTAAATTTTCGACTTCACGAAGTACAGGACAACCCACGATAAAATACGATATGATGTCCACACTATCCTACTACCAAAACGTTGGTGGACTTCGAACTAAAATAGTTGAACTTTCCAATTCAGTTAGATCAGCAAACTACGATTTTATATTGCTCTGTGAAACGTGGCTTTCATCGCATATAAATAGTGAAGAATTGTTCAATTTGGATTATACAGTGTATCGATCAGATAGGCAGTATGAGGTCCTGAACTGTACAAGGGGTGGTGGTACACTAATAGCAGTTAAATCGGTTTTTGACTCGACTTTACTGGCATCGTCAAACGATGCAACTTATGACGATTTGTGGGTCCTGGTAAAAACAGGTAATGAAACTCTAATTGTTGGATGTGTCTATTTTCCTCCCAACTCCATCAGCAAGTCATATGAGACATTTATCAAAACTTTGGAAGCTCATAGAAACAGATATAAATATGCCAAGTTTCTTATTACAGGGGACTATAACTTATCTAGAGTCAACTGGATCAGCGAGGATGGTATTATGGTTCCGTCGCAACTATCGTCACCTGCAGCAGATATATTAATCAGCGGAATGTTTCTTAATGAACTACACCAAATTAACCACCTTCCAAACGAGTTCGGCAAGTTTCTGGACCTTATGTTTTGTAATGAAATATCAGATGTTACAGTTCAAATAGCTACAGTGCCACTTTCTAAAATCGTACAGCATCACTTGCCTCTTGAAATCAGTCTTCCCTTAACCAATCCTGTTTTTGAACCTGACGACGATATTCTGTATAACTTTTACAAGGCAGACTATCAAAAATTGACTGACTATTTTTTAAGTATTGACTGGAGATGGTTAGATGAGTATACTTCAAACGTTGACTACGTGGTACAACAACTCTATGACGTTCTACGCTCGGGCATTGAGAAGTATGTACCCAAAATACGCAGGAAGCGAAAAAAATATCCAGTTTGGTACACTAAAGAAACAAAGAATGTAATAAACAAAAAGAACAAAGCTTACAATAAATATAAACGTTCCAAGTGTCAGGACGATTATGTTGAGTATTCTAACCTTCGGAAAGAATCAAAATATTTAATAGATCTGAGTTACCTGCTTTATGTTACAAACACTGAAAATATGATCCCGAAAAATATTAAACACTTTTGGTCTTATGTAAATTCCCTGAAGAAAAGCAACGGTGTTCCTAAAACAATGGAATTTAACCAAGAAGTTCTACAGTCGCCTGAACAAATTGCCAACGCTTTTGCAGATCATTTCGAGAACTGTTACAAGGATCACCCAGACGTGCAACTTGATGAACAACTGTCAGAATGTAACTCCTTAAACCACCACACCTTTACATTTGATGAGGTTTTGAAGAGATTGAATGATTTGGATGTGGGAAAGAGCACTGGTGCTGATGGATTACCAGCAGTGCTTCTCAAGAGCTGTGGTGTTTCTCTTGCAGCCCCCCTGTGCCGAATTTTTCAAATATCCTTTGATTGTGGCTTCTTTCCCACTCGATGGAAGCATTCCTGGCTTGTTGCTATTTATAAATCGGGTTCTAAGAGGCATATTGAAAATTATAGGGGTGTTAGCTTATTGCCAACTATATCCAAAGTTTTTGAATCCATTTTGACCGATGAGATTTTTCAAACCTTTAAGCACCATATATCACCAGATCAGCATGGATTCTTTAAAGGCAGATCAACGGCAACAAATCTGGGAGTGTTTCAGGACTATCTCGTGGACAGTGTGGAGAATGGCTCTCAAGTAGATGTGATTTACATGGACTTGGCAAAAGCATTCGATAGTGTAAACCATAGGTTGCTACTCAAGAAGCTGAAGGCGATAGGTATCTCTGGGTCCTATTTAAAGTGGATTGAATCGTACCTTACTAACCGTACTCAGGCCGTCAAAATCGGAAGTGTGGTGTCTCGCGAAATTAAAGTAAAATCTGGGGTCCCGCAAGGCTCCCATTTGGGTCCAGTATTGTTTGTTCTTTTTATTAATAATGTGACATCTGTTTTCGAAAAGTGTAAATGTCTATTGTATGCCGATGATCTTAAATTATTTTATGCAGTTAGTTGTTTAGAGGACTGTAACAAAATTCAGAATGACATTTTAAACTTCAGCCATTGGTGTGATTTGAACTGTTTGGAAATCAATGTTCCTAAATGTAAATTAGTGAGGTATCATAAACGTACAGCACCTATTGTATTTCAATATCACATTAAAAATATTATATTGGATTCTGTAAATAGTTTTAATGATTTAGGTGTAATTTTTAGTGAAGACTTAACTTTTAATAAACATATAGATTCTATAATTTTAAAAGCGTCAAGAATGTTGGGTTTTTTAAAACGGACTTGTTCAAAAATATGTGATATATCAGCTATAAAGTTAGTGTATAATTGTATTGTCCTTAGTATTTTAGAGTACAATAGTGTAATATGGAGTCCTTTTTACAATTGTCATGTTAATCGTTTAGAGCGGGTACAGAATGTGTTTGTGAAGTATTTATTATATAAGCTTAGGTTTCCATATAAAGATATACCCTACCATACTCGTATTCAATTAGTTGGTATTAAGAGTCTTCAACATCGTAGAGAAAATGCATTGGTCTTATTTTTGCATAAGTTACTTCATGGACAAATTGATTGTGGGAATTTGTTAGGTCAAATTTTATTCCGAACACCACATAGAGTTACTAGATCTAGGGAATTATTTCATATTGCATTTCATAGAACAATATATGGGTCTCAACGTTTCTCAGACAGACTAATGAGAAATTATAATCACAGCTTTAGTGACTTTGATTTGTATCGTTATAGCTTTTTAGTTTTTAAGAATAAAATTAAATGTAGACAGTAGTGTTAGTGTCCATATTATTATGTTTGCACTTGAATAAATTTGTAGTTGTTTGTAGTTTATACTAGTTGGAGCAATTTACAGCTCTGTAAGTATTTGACATAAATAAATAAATAAATTTAGCTGCAGAAAACAACGAAGTAAATGACTACACTACATTATTGGGATACTTTGGTTTTTTGTCTGCTATTAACAACCCCACTTGTGTAACTTCTAACACTAGTTCCATATTGGATCATATTTTTGCTAAAAACAATCTCAGAACTAATCTTAAATACTCTTCTTTTGTTCTGTACTCTTCATTCACTGATCACTATCCCGTAATGTTAAGTGTATCCTGTCAGCACAATATTCAATCTGATAAAACTTCAGATGCTAAATCTTTCACTTACTCCAAAATCAATTATCAAATTTTAGATGAGCTTTTTAAGGCTGAAACTTCGTTTAGTGTTTTAGAAGCTCAAAATGTAGAAACTGTTACACAAAAATTCTTAGAAATAATGGCTGAAATAATAAATAAATCTAAAATTAAAAAAACATTTCAAAATAAACAGCATAAAAAATTAAAACCGTGGATTACTAATGGAATCATTAATTCCGTTAAAACAAAAGATAAAATGAAAAAAATCTTTTATTATATCATGATAAAACTAAAAAAAAAACATCACTGATTATAGAAATAATTTGTATAAAATTATACAAAAACGAAAATATGATTATTATAAAACTGAAATCGAAAATAGTAAGAATGATCTTAAAAAAATATATCATATAATCTCACACACAACAAATGAAAATACAACAAAAAATAAATTAAACTTGGAAATCAAAAACAACAATGGAATATTTGATGATAATAAGAAGATGGCCAATTTCTGTAATGATTTCTTTACTAACATAGGTTCCAAAATGTACAAGAAAATTAATGTTTCTTTTAGTTTTTCACTTCACTGCTTTATCATCAATTTTTCTAAAGCGTACCAATTCAAATGAGATAATAAAACAAATTAACACACTAAAGAATAACTGCGCTCCAGGAAGTGATGGCATAACTACAAAAATCGTTAAAGATTTTCACATACATTTAATAAATCCAATAGTTCATATAATTAATCTAATTTTTAAAACAGGCATCATTCCAAGTTGTTTTAAAATTGCTATCATAACACCAATCCATAAAGCTGGAGACAAGTCTGATATAAATAACTACCGTCTAGTAAGTGTTATCAACACATTTGCTAAAATCTTTGAAAAATGCCATAAAGATCGCCTGGTCAGCTTTCTTCAACAAAATAATATCATATCTCAACGTCAATTTGGATTTATGAACGGTTTGAGCACTACCGATGCAATTTGTGAATTAACCAACTGCATAACTTCCAACCTTGACAGTAGCAATAAGTGCATTGCTGTGTTTTTGGATCTCGCCAAGGCGTTTGATACGGTGCCTAATGCTCTCTCCTTAACATTTTGCGTTTGTAAGGGGTCACTTAAGCGGTTGAACACAGATTGTTAAAATTAATGATATTTGCAGCGATCCACTTAACATTACAATGGGAATACCTCAAGGCACTGTATTGTGACCCATACTTTTCATCGCTTACATCAACTCATTAACTAGTATTGACATTGACAATGGCTCATTATTGTCTTATGCTGACGATACTGCTGTTCTGTTTTCAGGATCATCATGGACTTCTGTTCGTGATTTTACCATTCAAGGTATGAGCAAAATTAAAAATTGGTTAGACACATTTAAGCTAACTTTAAATACCTCAAAGACGAATTACATAGCCTTTTCCATCACAGCAGCCAATCGTGCACACTTCTGCAGCATTCATATTGACAACTTTGATGGTGATATTCTAGAGGTTGAATATACGAAATACTTGGATGTAATTATTGACCGTAATCTCAGATGGGATCATCATGTACTTACAATTACAAAAAATATAAAGAAACTAGTGTATAAATTTTATGTTTTGAGAGAGATATTAAGTAAAAAGTTGTTGTTATGTGTGTATAAAGCCCTTATTGAATCTTTAATTCGATATGGTATAGTGGTATGGGGGTGGTCTATATCAAAATTCCTTAAAGCCTTTAAATGTAGTTCCAAACTACATTGTTAATATTATATTTCGAAAAAATAGGCGATATACCACCAGGCTTTTATATTCAGAGGACATATTGGATGTAAGAGGATTATATTGTCTGTCAACATGCTCATTTATTAAAAAATCTACTAAATTTAAACAAACTATAAACCACATCTATGAAACCAGGTCTAAGGTCAGTGAACAATTAGAGATGCCAGTGAACAATACATCAAAAAAATTGAGATCCTTCTCTTGTTTAGGTCCCAAAATGTATAACTTGCTTCCCCTAGAATTGAGATCCCTGCCAAGACTAAAAAAGTTCAATAATAGTTGTAGGATTTTTATTTTTAAATATTTACATAAATTTAAAGCTCTATTTCAATAGGATAACATCTATATTTATAAGGTTTGCTAAAATAAGAAATTATATGTTGTTGATGTAATTTTTAAATTTTTATTTGTATAGCTTTAGCATAAGGTTACTGTATTCTCAATATAAATTCAAAGATAATACTTGCGTACATACAAGTGTTCATTCACTTAGGTGCAATTTCCAGTTATTTCTATTTAGATTATATTTATTACAATATGTATGACATTTGTTACCTCATGTTTTAATAAATAAATAAAAATAAAAATGTAGTTTCCACAAAAACCATTTTGCTTTAATTTTACTATTAGAATCTGATGGCAGATACTATCAAACGCTTTGTTATTCGGGTAGTTATTTTATCCGATTCATGTCTCACGAATCGAAAGAGTTCAAATCAAGTTTGTCAACTTAATGCTTTTTAAATTTAATATCAATAGATCGCTGCTGACACATAGCGAACGCTTAGCAATCCTCGGTCTAGAAACCCTGGAGCATCGTCAGATGAGACTATCCCTATCATTTGGTTACAAACTCTTCATCGATCGGATTGATTGTCCTGAGCTGTTGGCTTTACTTAATTTTAAAGTACCTTCTCGTAGAACAAGACAGCTTGAAACTTTTTCCTTGAATTACAGCCGTACTGATATTGTTAAGAATGTTTCACTATAATAAATATCTCCCATTCGATTTCAATTATAACTGCAGTGCAATAAGGTTCACTACGTCGGTAAAGTTGGCTTTGGGTAATCTTCACGTTCCCAATCGTCTCTGTTGACATTTTCTTTAATTCATTTTATTGGGGTTATGGCTGGTGATGTGTGTCAAATCCTATGTTTTATTTTGTAATCATGAACCGATAATTAAGTGTTTCATGTCTTATGTTAGCAGTATATTTTTGTATCTATTTTTATATTTTAATATTTATATATTTTTTGGTATTTTTTATATCTGTATATTCTATTATATTCTTTAACTTCTAATATTATTGTACTACTCGCCTTTAATTGTACTTGTTTAAATAAATAAATGAAACAAGAAAATTAATGTATTTATTTTTCTTTTTAGGATTGGAGAGAAACAAATCGTAGCTTTAAAAAAATTGGCTCAGTTTTGCAGAAATCCCAATTTAATAGAGGGAAGACAAGAGGATTTACGTAGACAATGTTTGGAATATTGGAAAATTCCTGATGACAGGAGAAAAGCAGCTGAAATCTACAAAGTGGATGATGTGCTTTCGCAAGTAAATTTTCTTAATGGTATAAACGATTTCTGATATTCTATTCTAAAGTTTGAAAAGTCATGTGAAAAGGATCAGCAACAATAATGCAGTCCCTTAAAAAAGTTTTTGCATTCTTTATTACCAGTGGTTAGTGCAGGTTGCTACAATGTTTGGTGTCAGATAACGAAGATTTTGTGTAATTAGTTGAGACAAAATTTTGTATAGAAAAGCAAACATATATTTTATTTATTTTTTTTTATTTATTTCAAAATACAATTCTACTATAATTCACATAATTTTATGATTGTTATTTTGAGATAGTACCTAGATGCACAAATGACATCTGTATGTACTCCATGTGTTGACTATAAATAATACGAAGTTTTAATAGAATAAACATTTAAGAAAATCAAAGAAATCAAAAAAATCCCACGATAATGATCAATCAACCAAGTGTAACTAAGCCTGTAAAACCCAATAGAGAAAACATATTGCCACAAAAAAGGTTGTTGTAGAATCAGCATAATTTGAAGAATTTTTTTTTAAATATTAAGTGTTAAATTATTTTAAACATTAGTCATCAAGGATCACCCTGAAACACGCCAACAACGAAAGCGAGCACAACATGATTAGGGCTGATTGCTATAGTAAAGGGGAAAAGAGATCCAAATTTGAAAGAATATAAGCCTTATTTTTTTTTTTTTTGTTAAACAACTTTAAGTTATGTGCTAACTTTATATCAGGAGGTATCAAGTTGTAAAATTTGGGAGCTAAATAAGTAACAAAATGCAGAGTTATGGTTCTATTACTCATAGGCAGTGTTAAGTTATTGTTTGCATTTTGCTTTGTATTGTGTTCATGTTGTATGTAGGTCTGTAATCTTTTATTTTTGTAAAAAAAGGAGCAGGCTAATTGTATATATAAAGAGTTCAAATTGTTAATTTCCTGATTATACAATCTGTTTGTAGGAAAAAATTTGTTTCTCTTATAAATTATTCTTAAAATATAATTCTGCATAATGTTTATTGGAAGCAGATTAGATTTGTATGCCCCTCCCCATATTACAAGTCCATACCTAAGTAAGGATTCAATTAAAGATTTGTATATTTGTGTCAATAATTTGGTGTTAAGGAATTCCCTCAAAATATAGAATTTGTATATTAATTTGCGAATTTTATTTGTGAGATATTCCACGTGATCTGTCCATCTGAGGTGTTGGTCAATAAATATTCTGAGATATTTTGTTTTTGTTACTGCTTGGATTTCAAAAACAGCACTATTGTCACAAGTTATCTTATTAAAAGTTGGCCTATTCACTGACGTTATGGAGAAAGGTATGTAATTTGTTTTGCTGATATTGAGTGACAGCCCTCGTGCATCCAGCCAGTTTTTAACTTCTTTAAATCCTGTTTCAGTTTTGGTTTTAGTTTCATTCCAGGTATTACCAGAGAAAAGAATTGCAGTATCATCTGCATATGATATGATTGTGCCATTAGTGCGTAAGTCCAATAACGAGTTTATGTAGCTAATAAAAAGAATTGGGCCTAGAATTGTCCCTTGAGGGACACCGATTTGGATTTTCAAGGCTGTACTGAGCTCACCTTTTACTCTAACACACTGCTCCCGATCTGTCATCTAACATTTTTAAAGAGGTAACCTACAATGCAACAAAAAAAAAACTGATCATCCATTTCAAAAATATTTTTTAGATAATTCATTAACACTTTTTTAATGTACTGTATTTTTTATCAATCATTATAGATAAAATCATAATTGTATCTTACATCTTCTTGGGCTTTTATATGTTTTTTTTTTATTTTAGAGGTATTGTTAGTACAGCCCCGTTACATAAATTGTAGAGAACATTTAAAATCCACCATTGGGGACATCAGTGACTGGCACTACACGTATCTTTACAGTTCGGAAACTACCAACAGGACCAATTTCTATGCAGGTACAGTATGAAGGTGTACTTATCCCTAAGTAAAATTTTAAAGAAATCTGTAGTCTTTCCAACATTGTATTGGTTCAAAAATTAATTTTCACATTCATCAGTTTTCAATTACTCAAATTAATGTAATATGGAATGTCGGATATTGCCAGGGATGGACATATGGGGGGGATGTTTCTCCCCAGATATTTTACTAAGACCAAGAAATTAGCCCCTTACTTCAATTTACTTCTTCAAATAAAAATAAATGAAACCAGATCTTGAATTCTAATTTTACTATGATTACACCTGAATCAGTCTTTAAGGATGTGTATAGCATAAATTCAAACATACCTGGATATGACAAACTCACCTTTTATATATTGAAACTTTATTTATTTATTTACCATTAGTAACACCATTTTTTACAATAATTTTAAACTTAATTGTGATAAAAGAAGATAAATTAAATTAAACATAACAATAAAGAGAATATTTCAAAATAATCAGATACAAGGGAATATAAACCAATTACTACAAGCCAAGGCACATGCGCTTAAGTCTTGCCAGCGGCACCAAAATATCCAATCTGTGGTTGTTTATGTTATATACTCCTTGTATCCTATATGTTGGTTCATCCATACCATAACTGGTTCTGTAATATAGACATTTAAAGAGGCCTTTGTATCTAGTATTATGAACCCCCCCGGACGTTCCGAAGTTTAAAAGGCTTAGCAGAGTGGGGCAGTCTATTAAAAAAAAAAATAAATAAAAATAATCTTTATTGTATAACACAAAATAGTATCTACACAAAGGTGGGAAGTACCCCATTCTTTGATCTTAATTGCCTTATAAATGATACAACTCAGGTGAATGTATTGCCTCTGTGCTATATTACATATAAATACTTCATTGACTGATCCCTCATGGTAAGATTTCGCACAAACCTAACACAGGAATTCTGCAATTTCTGTATTCAATATTTATTGAAGTTAGTAAGATTGTACCATTTACTAACTTATAAAGAAAAACTCAATCTCATAATTACGATGGCCTATTTCTAGTGATTCTATGTTCAGTTCACACAATTGAACAATATTCCTTGCATCGACATACTACAATACAACATTCAAATTCAAATTCAATAGTCTTGTGATTTGGTTTTGCGAGATAAGAGAAGCCTGTTCGAAAAGTTTCGATTCTAGGTCGGGGGATGTCGAAGTTAGTATAAATTCCCTGAAGCGATGGATCATGGACATTGCTTCTTCTAATAAGCTTATCACCTAAATACGTTGGAGTCTGAGAGTTGATCACATTGAACACAAAACAGATGAAATGAACAAATCTCGTCTCGCATCTGTAACTGGCTTAAATGCTGTAGATGCTTTATTGAATAAATAAATAAAAACGGATGCAAAAGTTCTGCATTCTCTGTAGCCTCATGCGACTCTCATTCGTCAAACAGGGTCCATAAACGACATCTGCATAATGAAAATGAGACAAAACTAAAGAATTGACTAGCATTTTCTTTGTATTCTCATCCAGTAGATCTTTAACTTTATATAAAGATTTAGGACTGAGGAATTCTTTACGACACACCAGCGAGACATGATAATAAGCCTTGAATCAAGAATCTCATCGCCTGGCAATTGGTGAAGCATCAGTGGAAGAAACGTGGGTGTCAGTGACATTGGGCGATTTGTCGTTTTGTACTGGTTGTGTCTACATTCCACCTGCTATGGATGTAATGCACTATGGAAACCACTTGAAATCCATTGCTAGTGTCTGTGAAATGTTCGATAATGTGCTTGTTCTGGGCGATTATAATCTTTCTCAAATAATTTGGTCTACTAGTGAAGATTTTTCTGGTTTGTTACCTGGTAATGTTATGGTAACAAGAGAAATCTTATGTGATAATACTGCTTCGCTTGGCCTATCTCAATACAATGGGGTAACTAATGATCACAATTCAATCCTGGATTTGTGTTTTGCCAACTTTGAGCCTGATTCAATTATAAAATCTGATGGTTTGGTACGTTGTGATCCTTATCACCCAGCTTTAGAGTTATACATACCAGTGATTAAAACTAACTATCTAGAACCTCTGAATTATTTTTCTTATAACTTTAAAAACGCTAATTTCGATTTAATTAATGAATATTTTCTTTCTGTAAATTGGCAATTAATTATGTCAGAGGATCTAGATGTTAATGTCAATAAATTTTATTCTGTACTTTTCGACTGCTTTAATATGTTTGTACCCACGAAGGCACATCATTCTAGTGAGAAATTTCCTATTTTGTGTTCTTATGAATTGAAAAAACTAATCTATCAAAAGAAAATTGCTCACAAACAATACAAACAGTCGAACAGTGAAGTTGATTACAATGTATTTAATACACTTCGAAGGGAATGCAAAAACCTAACGAAGGAGTGCTACAATTTGTACATAAATAATACTGAAAATGCTGTAAGCAGTAATGTAAAAATTTTCTGGAATTTCCTTCATTCCCAGTAAGTCTAAGGAAATGTTTCTAGCCATTGAAAAATAATCTAATGGTATTGACATAGCTAATCTATTTGGTAAATATTTTTCCTCTGTTTATAACCCCCAGAGAAATTCTAACGTCAGTACATTTTTTGATGGATTTGAAAATGTTTCTAACATTGCTATAGACAAAACTGATATTGAGAAAGCTTTAATACAAGTGGACATCAACAAGTCTGCAGGTCCTGATGGTGTTCCTAACAGAGTATTAAAATTTTATTCTAACACCTTATATCTCCCCCTATTTTACATTTTCAACAAATCTCTAACTTCCGGAGTTTTTCCAGAGACATGGAAGCTTTCTTATGTTTGTCCGATTCACAAATCTGGCAGTAAAAATGACGTAACAACATACAAACCAATCAGCATTCTGTCGGCAATCCCTAAATTGTTTGAACAGTGCGTTGAAAAAATTCTGTCGAATATATTTCATCAGATTGTGATCAGTCAATAGCAGGGGTTCACAGCCGGTAGGTCTGTTGACACAAATCTATTTCTCGTTACAAATTTTATAAATTCATCATTTGAAAGCAGTGCAGAAACTCATGCAATATATACTGACTTCAGTAAAGCCTTCGATAAGGAAAACCATAACATCCTTCTTTCAAAGCTCTCTAGTTATGGTGTTTCTGGATCTTTACTTTCATGGATGAAATCTTACCTTACTAACAGAATGCAGCAAGTCAAGATTGATGGCTATCTATCTTCATGTTTCCATGCATCTTCCGGGGTACCTCAAGGCTCTCACTTGGGTCGCCTTCTTTATAGCTTATTTATCAACGATTTAGGATCCTTGCTCTCCTCAAGTTTTCTGCTTTTCGCTGATGACATGAAATTGTATCGTCGGGTGACGTCCACTCACCACATGATTATTCTACAAAATAATCTTAATATTGTATATGATTGGTGTCAGCTTAATGACATGTCCCTCAACATTAACAAGTGTTATTATATAAGATTAAGTAGACTCATCGATAAAGATCCTTTCCAGTATTACTTAAATAATGTCCCTTTATCTGAAGTTTCTGTTATAAAAGACCTTGGCGTATATTTAGATACTCGGTTAATGTTTACTGAACATTTTGAAGTGGTTATTGGTAGGGCTAATAAAATGTTGGGCTTTATTAAGAGAGCTACTAGAGACTTTACAAGTATATGTGCTATCAAAATTCTGTATACATCACTAGTCAGATCCGTTCTTGAGTCTTCATGCATAGTTTGGTCACCTTACTCTCAGACCCACATCAATAGGCTCGAGAATGTGCAACATAAGTTTATAAAATTTGCAAGGTACAAACTTTTCCAGAGTGATGTATGTCTCAGTGATGACCAAACTATGACTTACTTAGACTTAACTACTCTAGTTCGTAGAAGGGAATACTTTGATGTCAGTTTTGCCATCAATATCTTTAACTACCACATAAAAAGCTCAGAATGTCTTCAATGTTTTTATTTACACATTCAAAATTACCGGACACAAAGTAAGTGTCTTCTGCACATTCCATATTGGTACTTATTATTTAGTCTAGTTAATAGAATATCTGCTAATGTCAATAAATTCTATGAAGGTCTTGACTTCTTTAATTTATCGTAAGATAGATTCAAGTTTCAAGCTAAACGAATTATCTTAGGTTAGGTTAGGTTAGGTCTGTAATTTCTGTATAAACTTCAAATGTATTTTTATATGTAAATAAATAAATAAAAAGAAGTAGCCCAAGGCTCTTAATAACTCTACTACAAGGGATTTCACGTCCATCGATCGCCAGACTGCTCAACCGCATCCCGCAGAAAGTAAGGCGAACCAATCAACATCTGCTGACTCTTCTCAGGATTCAATATTAAACCATTGTTTTCTGAGAAGATAATAAATCCAAATCCTGGTTAATCAGCTCACCAGCAACACTCATGGAAGTTGGGGCAAAACTACAGAAAAGTTATCAGCATAAAAATGAATAGTGCACATTTTAGGCGCAAATTGTAAATCAGCCACCGCAATGGGGAATAGAAGGGGTCCTAGCACATTCAAAACTAACAGAGTCAAAGGCCTTGGACATATCCAAACATGTAAGAGAGACCACCTTCCGATCATCCAGAGCAATCAGACAAACATCAACAAAATGGCTCAATGTCGTGACCGTTCCAAATCCCTTGCGAAAACCAGACTGGGAGAATTCCACTTTCATCCAAATAGTCACAAAGCTGTTCGTGTAAGACTCCTTCAGCGACCTTTAAAGGGGCACAGAGGAGGCTAATGGGTCTAAGATTATTAAGAGAAGTTATTGGCACGGAAGGACTTTTTGGAATAGGTTTCACGTTAGTTGTTTTTCAGAGTAAGGGACATTTGCCAGACAAAAGAGATACGTTGATAATGTGAGTTAACGGGGCTGCTATTACTTCCAAGGTGAGTTGTAGCATCTTCTCTGAAATAAGGTCCGCGCCGTAAGGATGTGGTTTCTGTCTTGGAACCAGTAATTTAACTTGGTAGACAGTGCAGTTGCTCAACATAATCATCATCAACCGAGAGCGCATGAGAAGAGCCAACAAAATGCAAGTTAATTTCATCTGGAATAAAAAGATCATCGAGGATAGTAGAAGAGTTGTTAGACTTAGAGATACCCCATTTATGAAGGTGTGACCAGATTACTTTTAAGTTGTTACAAGACTTGAGTGTCGTCGAAAAGTAAATGCGCCATTCCACATTCAAGGCAGAAGTAAGCCCGATGAGCAGAATTTCTTATAACGGAGCCAAGCACTTTCTTTGAGTGTTTTTAAGCAGGCTAATGTCTCCGTAAACCAGGGTTGTCTACGTTTTCTAGGATTACATTTAACTGCAATGACAGGAGTATGCTTATCAAAAACCTGCAACAGACTTGCTGTAAGAAACAGAACTTTCTCGTCCAAATCATTTAGGCGATACAAGTTATTCCAGTCTATCAGTGACAGGTCAAATCCAAGGACTAATTTGTTCAATTTTCTAAAATCACAAATTTGTTTAGAGTAGGTTAGAGGTTTCTGATGATGGAAGTTCACTGAACAAGAAACCAGGTTGTGATCAGATACACTGAAATAAGAAACATCAGCATCAAAAACCCTGAGTTTTCATTAGTATAGTATATATTCTTAGAGTGATGAAAAGAGTTCGATATAATGTTTTGGATGTAGAGTGTATAATTTAAATTCGAATCCAATGTCACACCAAGATCTTTCACCTGGTAGGACTTGCACAGTTTTTCGCCACCAATAGTATAGGGGAAAATATAAGGATCACGGGACCTTGATTTGAGATTGACAATTGCAGTGTTAAATTTTTCGAACAACGCAAAAATTCTTGGTCTTTGTATTGACACAGGTCTAAGGTTTAAAGAGAATGTGAAGAAACTTCTACAAAAATTAAACTGTTGTATGCCAATAGAACTATTCTTAATTTCAAAATGAGAAAAAAGCTTTTCTTATTATTCTATTACTGTAATATTGTCTTTTTCTCTTGTTTAGATCTGTTGACAGGGAACATGTTACAGGTTGTCCAAAACACATGTTGATATTTTTTTGGGTCTCGGGAAATATGACCATGTTTCGGAAAACATAAATGAACTCAAGTGACTCAAAACGTGAAATAATTTTAAAATTAATTTTTACACCTTTCTTATGAAGATACTAATTTAAATCTTAGCGAGAAATTTATTAGACGTGGGGAAGTACATGACCGCGACGTACGATATCGGGACCGTTTAACAATACCTCAAAATCATTACAGTGCTGTTTCACTTATAATGCAGTCAGTATGAATAACTGTTTAAATTTTAAGTATAAGACATACTTACTTATGTCAAGGTTGTGTGAAAATGTACATTAACAACAGTATATATTATCACAATTGATCTAAAAATTAGTTCTAATAGTCCATGACCAAAATTACATAAAACACTGCAATCATTTTAGGGGTTGGATTCTCCAAGGCGTACCGATTACAAAACAACAGATGGGTAAAAGTTAAAGATTTGGAACTGGTTAAGGGCTCTCTCCTTTATGGGGAATTCGTTAAAGAAACTGTACTTCTGGGAAATAACGAAATTAAAACGAGATACACTTTGCATGTTATAGACGCCGTGTGTTTAGGTTCCATGGATCTTCAGTCACACACATTTTACGAAAGGTAAGTTTGGGGATTAGGGTGTAATAGTATACTGTAAAGATTAGGTATTTTTAATTTTCTCCCTTTTTTGGATTCACAGTAACTGGATCTTTTTTAAAAAAAAATATTTGATAGTCTTAAAAAAATTAATTTATGTCCAAAATTTTAAAAGGTGACTTATCTATAGGGAGTTTATTTTTCTGGTTGCGACCTTTTTAACCTTCTGGCATTTTTTACTACGACGTCATTGGCTATTTTTACAATAAATTATAATTCTGTATTCTATTCTGTAAATTTATTAGTTTTTTTTTATATTTTATACCAATTTTAAGAATTTATTATAACATTTGGAAATTTGTGTATGGTTGTTTAGTTTATAGTATGGTATAGTATATATATATACAGGGTGATTCATGAGGAAATGTCAATACTTCAGGTACATATTCGGGACCAAAAAATTAACATAAAAGTCTATATAAATAAGTGTCCGCAAGGCCTTAGTTCTCGAGATACAGGGTGTTAAAGTTTTTATTTAATTTTCCTATTTTTTTAAATAAAATCTATGATAATGTAAATAATGGAGTGAAAATTGATATACGGGGGTTTTTTGGTATGACAAATTCGAATCTAATATTAGTATTGCTCTTACTTGTATGGGGCGCCACCTACATGTCTTTCTACTCCTTCGAACAATCACAACTTTTTGGTACAATCTTCTTCAAGTTTTGGTCAAAAATTAAAGGTCATATGATGATGACGTGGTAATATTTTGGTAAAAATCCAATATGGCTGAACAAAATGTCGGTTAATTGAAATATTAAAAAAATATGGCTAAGAAACTGCTTATCCATTTTATCTAAATTTTGCAGAAAAATTAGGTTTGACGTGACCATCAACTGATAAGTTTTACTACAATTCCAAAATGGCGGCCTAATAAAATATTGTGTGTCAATGCAGAAAACTACTACATCGATTATGTTCAAATTTTGCTCAAAAATCAAATATTATATAGGTATGAACTGGTAAAAATGTTGGGACAAATTCAAAATGGGGGAACAAAACGGTGGCCTAATTAAATGTTTACAAATATCTGAAGTACTTATCGGATTGATTTATTGATTGATTGATGACATCCCCATTTTAAATATTTATTACTAAAAATGTATAAATTGCTCACTTAATATCGATTTTTAATCAAATCTGTATAATATTAAAATTCGCTCGCATTCTAGGCATTCCTACTGTCATTATTTAAATATTTACTAAAAATGTATGATATGTATTTTCAAATACCCCCAGATTCCTACTTTCTTTCAACCAAATGTACACAAATGTTAAAATTCCGCCGCCATGTTGGCATCTTGAATTTTTAAAATGTTGACAAAAATTCATGATGTGCAGTGTTAGATACCGCTAAATGCCGAATTTTAATCAAATCTGCAAAAATTTTAAAATTAGTCTGCTATGGTGGTGCCGCCATTTTTAATTCTCAAATATTGATTAAAATTTCATAACTTTTATTCTTAAATACTTCTAGATTCTGATATTTCAGCCGAATCTGTACAAATGACAAAATTCGTTCGCTATATTGGCGCCACCATTTTGATTTTCGTTGTGCGTTCTTAAATAATCCCCACAAATGTTGAAATCATCCGTCCGACCTATTGACATGTGTTATTTTGAATTTTTAAATGCTGACACTTTTAAATTTCCTAGGCACTGATTTTCAGTTTTGGCTACACAAGTAACAAAATTCGTCGGCCGTATTGGTGCGGCCATTTTGGATTTCTAAACGTTGAGTAAAAAAATTCGGATTTTTTATATCCGAAAGTATATGCATGTTAAATTTGAAAATAATCGGTAATGGAAGTGCTGAAAAATCCATTAAAAGATTAGAACTAGACATACAAACCTACAATCAGACGAATAGGAAGCCAGTAAAAGCGCGTTAAAAGCATTGATTTTAGTTTAAAACTTCAACACCCGTATTCACTAAAGAGGTTTAACTTTTGACCGTTACAGGTTTAAGATGACATTTTCAACAACTGAACAAATAATCTTTCTAAATGTCACAATTACAAAATGATAGTGACATAAGGCAAACATAACTAAAAACTAAAGTTTATTAATATAGAAATAACTAATTTCCTTTTAAACTTACCTAATTTAATGGTTTGATTTTAGATAGTGAAGTGGAGAACGATTATTTCTTTGAAGTTTGTAAAATATTTTAACAGGTCGTCATTTGGTTTCGCCATATTGAATTCATACCAATATTTCACCAGTTTTTTTTATATCAGACGTAATTTTTGTGGAAAATTAAATAACTTGCTTATTTTAAATGGAACATCCTGTATTTTATGATATTTTTGGATTCTACGGAGAATTTTAATGCTATTTTATGTAGCATGTCTTATACCTAGGTTCAAGCGTTCTTAAGATATTTGACCTTGAACCAAAAATGAGCCTTCGGGGTACCAAATTTTAAAATCTCATATTTTTGTAAGTTTTGAAGATATAATCTTCATATTTTGCAGACGATCGGTAAATAATCTTAGGTTTCTATTTTTTTTATTGAATTTGTCTATTTTTATACAGGGTGTCCTAAATTCAGCGGCAAACATTCACATTTTCAAAGCCGCTAAAGTCCGTTTTTTTAAATGGGACACACAAATGTAGAATTTCATTTTCTATCGAACTTTATTAAGGTTCCCTATACCTAATCGTAACCATTTTCGAAATAATTGGGTTTTATAAAAATATCGTATGTATTTGCTTAAATGTTTACATGTTCCAATGGTGAGCCATGGAAAAACAATTGAGACCCAATATCCAATATGACAGATGATTAGTATGCGTTATTTATCGAAAGCGGTCAGTGATAAACTAAATCTTCTAAATCGAAATGGAAGAATACTCAAACGCTGATATTCTCAATCTATTTTATATTCATGGAGAATGTTATAAAATTTTGGAGAGAACGTGTCGTGTGTTTAATGAACGCCAGCCTGATTTGCCGCCAATGAACAAGTCAAAATTCAAGAGGATTGAAACGAACTTTTTGCGTTTTGGCAAGGTTAAAGTTACAAAAAATGTTCCGAAACCAGTGACAAATGCAAACCCGCAAAAGTTCAATACCGTCTGCAGAAAACGATTTGGGAATTTCTTCTTCATCTGTCCAAAGAATCTTGAGCGAACATTATATGTACCCTTATTCTTTCCAAAACGTGCAAGCCTTGAGACCTGGTGATGACGTCCGACGAGTAGAATTTTGCGAATTCATGTTTTTGAAAATTCAAGAGGACCCTCAATTCCTTTCAAAAATATTTTGGACCGATGAACCGAAATTTTCTAGAGAAGGAATAACAAATAGAAGAAACGAACATTTCTGGGCAGCAGAAAATCCGCACGCTTTACGCGAAACGCGTTCTCAAGAGAGGTTTAGCTTCAATGTTTTCGGTATAGTATTAAATGATCAGGTGCGGTACTGTATTTATGAAGACAATTTAAACAGTGATAAGTATTTGGAAATTCTACGAGGGACGGTTTCTGAATTTATAGAAGAAATTCCCATTGGTGAGCTGCAAAATTATTGGTATCAATTAGATGGGGCACCAGCACATAATTCCGCTGCAGTTTATCTCCAATTATCTCGAATTTTTGAAGATCGCTGGATTGGTCCCAATGGCCCTTGGAGATGGCCCCCGCGATTGCCTGATTTAACACCCCTAGACTTTTATTTATGGGGATTTATCAAAGGTAAAGTCTATGCTTCCCCAGTAAATAACCAACAAGATTTACTGGACAGGATACGAACAGCTTTTGCCGAATTAGAAAACGGACAAATTCAACGGGCCACAGCAACTGTACAAAGAAGAATTGAAATGCGTCTTCAAATGAACGGACAGCATATAGAACATCTGTTATAATTCAATTTTATTATTTTATTTATTTATTGTTGATTGTTAGATTGATTTAAAAGTTTCAAATCAGCTGTCATGTTGAATAGAAAAGCACAACAATTGTTTTTCCATGGCTTACTACGGGTAGGTGTAAGCATTTAGCAAATACATATGATAGTTTAATAAAAACCTGATTATTTCGAAAATGGTTACGAATAGGTATAGGGAACCTTAATACAGTTCGATAGAAAATTAAATTCTACATCTGATAGTGCATAAAGTTATAGGGTGTCCCATTTAAAAAAACGGACTTTAGCAGCTTTGAAAATGTGAATGTTTGCCGCTGAATTTAGGACACCCTGTATAAAAATAGACAAATTCAATAAAAAAAATAGAAACCTAAGATTATTTACCGATCGTTTGCAAAATATAAAGATTACATCTTCAAAACTTACAAAAATATGAGATTTTAAAATTTGGTACCCCGAAGGCTCATTTTTGGTTCAAGGTCAAGTATCTTAAGAACGCTTGAACCTAGGTATAGAACATGCTACATAAAATAGCATTAAATTTCTCCTTAGAATCCAAAAATATCATAAAATACAGGGTGTTCCATTTAAAATAAGCAAGTTGATACCAACTTCCGGTTAAACCGGAAGTGACAGGAAGTTGAAAATATTTCAAAAAAGAAGTACCCCTTGACCTTACCTTAATCCCAAAATTTGAAATTTTTATCTAAATGGCATCATCAAAAATTTTTAATGAACGGGTTTCGTGAATAACCCTGTATATTTACAAAATTTATCATTCTTAGGTTGAAATTTATACGCATTTTCTGCAAAGCGGTCAACAAGGAGTCGCAAGTAAAGAACTCAGTGCGAGTACGTCCAAAAGTTATGAAGGCGCTTACATATCTACCTCAGGATTTTAGTCTTGGTGAAAACCGAGATACAGAAAGCTTCTCAGTCATCCTTCCGAGACTGGGATATAAGTCAGTGTTCGAAAAATTCGATGTCAATTCAGTTCTTTTGATGAAAACTAACAGTGGTAAGTTGAAAGAGTATGACAAATAGTGTGTGTCTTGTGCTTCGAACGCTGTCAGCAAACAATCGACCAAAATGCGAAATGACCGAATTTGAATTCAAGAAGGTTTATTTATTTTGAATTCTGAAAGAGTCTATTTTAAAAAATGCTGTGGACAGTGTATCCACGTCTTGATCCTGGAAGAGAAAAAACTTGTGGATTTGTGGATTTACGATAAAATAGTTGCTTTTTAATAACTCCACTGTTAATGGGATTTTATTTATTTATTTATTTATTTATTTATTCAAACTCTACAAAGAATAACTCCAATTGGCTTAGACTAGTCAGAATTAAATGTTCTAAGTTAAAGTCAAACAAAAAGGATTAACAAATTAAAAAAATAGGTACATAAAGATATACACAAGCAAGCTTAATAGTAAGTATTAAATATTGTAGTATAATAATTCTAAAACATCACACACAATTTAAAATTAAACATTTAAAACTTCTAAAGTTATTACAAAACAGATCGTGATTTGAAAATCGGTTATTGTAATTTTTCACTATTCTATCGATAAAAGGATTATTACCGTAGTTTGTGCGGTGAAAATTTTCTTAGAATAGGACCGTTGAACGGGTCGGCCTGGGGGGAACTCGAAATAAAATATTAGCCAGTAAGTCGCTACAATCTATTTATTTATTTCATAAAAAAAGTATCTACAGCTTATGCCAATTACAGACACTTAAACTAGCTTACAACTAACATTACAGCAATTATTTGAGTAAAAATGTCCTTATACTACTTAATTTAAGCCCAATAGTATTGTGTAAATATGTTTAAAAGAGAAAATAAGAAACAAACAAGGAACCTTGAACTGCAGTGATTCTAACACATAACAACCAAATAACAGAAAAACAGAATAATACACAACAGTTATGAATTATTTACACTATTTAATCTCAGATCAATCTTTTTCTTGAACTGACTGAAACTTGTGATGGGCAATTCCATGATCGATGCTTACTCTTTTTAGTAAAATTCAAAAATTCATTCATTCAAAAAACCTGAATAATTGTTTACAATTGAGTTAAAGTTTATGAAATGTTAGATAAATATTCCTAATTTTACCTAGTGACTTTAAAATGTTACGAAAAACTGCAGGAATCCGTTCCCGCATCACACTGCATTACAAAAGCATTGTTTATCACAGGTGGCTATGTAAAAACAAAAGCAGTGCTTGGAAACTGGTGCCCGTCAAAAACTGTTGTGCTGTCAAGCTTTTAAATAGTGAATTATTTTTTGCAAAAAGTAAGTAGAACTTGATTAAAAATTGCTTATTTATATTCCAAAATTTTGTCCCGCGAGTAAGCTGAATCCAATACTTTTTTTAATTTTTAATTAGACCGTAATAGAAACTCTGGATAAAAACATGATATTTCTTAACCTTTGACTTGCTCGTTATAACAGTATGATAGATAAATATTAAGAAGCCTAGAATATATTTTTAATATAATTTTCTTTTTGTCCCGCGAGTAATCTTTAATAGCCTAGAAATATTTATTTTTTATTTTCAACGCTCATAAAAGTGTTTTCAAAAGAAAGTTGAGATTTTAATAAAACTGCTTTTAGTAGCATCAAATTATTTGTAGTGTTATCGGTATTTAGGTAATTTTTTATGTTTTTTTTTATTTTTTAAAAATACTGCTAGCTACGGAAGGTTACAGAGCGATTTAGTTGTATTGATTTTTGGATTGAAAAAAAGAAAGAAATGATAGGAAGTTATCCATTTTTAGGATGCCGAAAATACAAAATGAAAAGAGGAAAATGAAAGTGAAAGAGTATGTCAGAAAGCATAGAGAGAAAATAAATGCAAATGAGAACCTTAAGTCGATATACCGTAAACGACATGCTGAATGTTGCAAAAAATACCGAGAAAAAATGAAACAAAAAATGTTATCCTCGACAGATTTGATAGAGTTGAACAGAAAACAGGAACGAGAAAGAAAAAGAAAATACCGTGCAAAAAAAGATGCTCAAAGGTTGGATAAAAAAGGGAATAGTGCCTATAAGACCCCTCAAACTATGGGGAAAGATTTGAAAAAAATCAAGAATGTCCTTCCAGAACATAAAGAGAAGAAAATAGAGGTCATTAGAAGGGTTTTGAAAACGATTGATAAGAATTTAACCATAAGTTTTGATATTGGTCAAAATAATCCAGAGTGTTTTGAGTCTGTCACAACAAATAATAAGTATAACCAGCTGAATATGGAAACAGTAAGGAAAGTTGAGATTTTTTTCTGTAGAGAAGATATAAGCAGGGTTTCGCCAAATGTTAAGGATAAAATCAAAATAAAATCTGAAAATGGCACAGAATACGCACAAAAAAGACATATGATGTATACAGTGTTAGAAGCTTTTAGTATTTTTAAAGAAGAGAATCCGGGGGAAACGATAAAAATTAGTAAATTTTATGAACTAAGACCTAAATTTGTCATGCTTTTGTCAGATATGCCTCATGACGTATGTGTCTGCAGGTATCATGCTAATGTCTTTTATTTAATTGATATATTGCACAAAACTGTAAAGTTCCCAAAAACACACAGAGAGCTTCTTCAAGAAATCGTTTGCTACTTAGAAAGCGAAGATTGTATGATGGGGATTTGTCAGAATTGTAAAGACATTGACTTAAAATATTCAGTTCTGCCTCTGAAATATGATGAGTCTGTGGAATTAATTTTTAAACAGTGGGCAACTATCAATGGAAAAGTAGAAATAATAAGTATTGAAAAGTCCATCGAAACGATTATTTCCACCTTAGAAAATCAACTGCCTTTTTTCAAAAAACATGTATTTATCAAAAACAGCCAACAAAAGTATTTTGATTCGAAAAGAAGCACCGTTGGCGAAAAAGAAATCATATTGCAAATGGACTTTGCGGAAAACTTTTCAATTACAGCACAAGATGAAATTCAAAGTGCGCATTGGTCGCATAACCAAGTAACAATCTATACTGCCGTCGCTTGGGGTCCAAACAATATACTTTCGTTTGCTATCGTGTCTAACTATCTTTCACATGATAGATACGCTGTCAATGTTTTTTTAAAGAAAATCATAGAATTTCTGAAACTGAAAGTATTAAATTTTGAAAAATTATGCGTGTTTAGCGACGGATGCGCTGCGCAGTTCAAAAACCGTTATACGATGTCTTCGTTGTGCTTCTTACCAGCAGAAATGAATTTAAGAGCAATGGAATGGAATTTCTTCGCGTCATCACATGGAAAGGGTGCTGTGGATGGTATAGGGGCTACAGTAAAAAGAAAAGTATTTAATGCCAAACTAATCGAATTCTGACAATTATAGCACATTTTATATTTTAGGTCTGGATGGAAATAAAAAGTCGAAAGTCTTTAATTACTAATGCGAAAGAATTTTACCAATGTACTCAAAAACTGGACAAGATAAACGTCATTTATGTAGAAACAGAAGAGATTGAAGCAGCAAAAAAAACTTTAGATGATAAGTGGAACTTGGTAAAACCATTTCCCAACATAACAAGCTGTCACTACTTTCGATTTTTGGATAATTATCATGTAGGAGTTAAAAATGTATGTAATTCAAAGGAATCAAACGTTGTTTTGTGTTTTCCTATGTAATTTCTTAGTTTCATTGTTTATTGTAATAGCTGAAATAAATATTTGTTTATTGAAATGGCATTGTCCCGCGAGTAATCACTAAATTGGTTAATATATACAGAACTTAAAGAATTTTGGCATTTTAAGTATGGTCCCATAAATTTCAACTAAGAGTAGGTAAGTTATAGTAATATTACTTTTTTTAGATATCTATAAAATTTAGAGAAAAAAAACAACTAAAACTTGCGCATATTGATTAAACATTTTGGATGTCCCGCGAGTAAGCATAGATTTTTCAAAAACTTTATTTATTAGGTTTTGCCTTTTTTCAAATGAGCAAGTACCAATAGCAGAGACATCATTGCCATAATAGAATAGCAATAAATCACATGAGACTTACTATGCCTATGGTAAAAATGAATATTTTTAAAATTGTTGTTTTTCTAATTGTCCCGCGAGTCATCATGGAATTGCCCACGTATCAACGTCTATGTCATTAGCATACTCATTGAAATAATAACACATTTGATATATAAGCGACTTTTTGTAAATATTAGTCCTCGGAAAATCAAGATAAAATACTTTTTTATGTCTAGTGTTATTTCGATGAATAGCAAATGGAAGCTGACCGAGTAAGTCTGGGTGTTCAATGTCGCCTTTCAATATTTTAAATAGTGTGAACAGACATTCTAATGCGACGGACCTCCAAAGACATCCTACCAAAACCCCTAAAAGGTGGTCCTGATCACATCCTCTCTGAGGATATACAGGGTGGTCGAAATTGGTCTGTTTTAACAGAGAAAACCTATTTCCTGACTAGATAGAGCAAAACTGACTTAGGTGTCATGGGCTCGATTTCTGAGAAATGTTTAATGGCAAAAACCGCCTGCCGATATTTTCACTGCCAACTGAGATATAGGACGTTTTTCAATTTTCGGCCATTTTGAAAATTGTCCATAACTTTTTTATTTTGCGGAATATTAACATTCTGCAAAGACATTCTAAAGGCACTTTTTTATGTGCAATCCAGTGGCGTACTCAGATTTTTTCTATAGTCCGTTTTATCATAAATAGGCAAAACTTTTTTTTTTCAAATGGAAATCATAGTTGGCTATAAATTATAAAAAATGCTCGCGTTTAGCCCTTTTCAGTGATATAAAGTTGTAGGTACTTATTTTCAAAAATAACGAAAATATTAGGTGTTTTTGGTTTACATCGAAGTAGGCTTTGATTTGTGATGACAATATCTCAATTATGTATTGTTAAGATTTATAGTTTGTTAGCAACTTAAACACAACTTTAAATAACACTAGCTAACGTTATTTTAATTATTTATTATTAATTTTTTTTATTTTTTTTTTACATAGCAAAGTTGAACAAAATTAACAAACTAAACTACTATTTACAGCTACAAGTGAAAATAAAAAATAATTATGAAAATCTAGGTATTTAGTTAGATAGGTTTCTGATAAATATATTTAGAGAAGTTGTTCAAATTGAGCCCCTCTCTGTTGAATACAAACTAAGCATCTTTTGCGTACCGAGTTGCAACTATTTATTAGTTCAACTGGGCTAATAGATGCAAAAGCTTGCCTAGTGGCCTCTTGCAATTCTTCTTTTGTGTGAAAGGTTCTTCCTTTAAATATCAAGTCCTTCAATCTTCCTCACAAAAAAAAATCTAAGGGAGTTAAGTCACAGGACCTAGCAGGCCAAGGTATGGGGCCCTACGTACCAATCCAATTTTCTCGAAATTCGAAGTTTAAAAGATCAGTTGTGATCCTTGCATTGTGCGGGGGACAACCATCTTGTTGATAGTAGATATTTCTGGCATCAGCTAAAGGTATGTCTTCCAACAAAGGGACAATATATGTGCGCAAAATATTTACATAATCATCTGCAGTTAAATTTCCATCGTAAAAATAAGGTCCCACAAATCTTCCTCGGAATATCCCCACCCATATATTGAATCCACACCGACCTTGCCGGTCTTGTTGCACAACTACGTGTGGATTTTCAGTGGACCAGTGATATGAATTATATCTATTAAATATACCAGAAGTATCTACTCTGGATTCATCACTCCAAATAATATTTAATGGAAAATTCTCATTCTCCATGAATTTTTGCTCATACCACTGACAAAATCTCAATCTTCTAGCGGCGTCCCCTTCACGGAGTTGATGAACTCTTCTCGTTCTGTACGATTTGAATTTATGTCTTTTGAGTATTTTTAAAACGGTGGTCTTTGGAACATTCGTTATATTAGCCAATGTTCGAGAGGAGGTGCCAGGATGATCTAATACCTCACCAATTATATTTAGCTGCTGGATTTCCTTTTCTTCCTTTAGTTCATAATGTCTTGTTCTTAACTTTTTAAAACTTCCGTAATTTACTAAATTACTTTTTAATGTTTGATAAATTCGGTTATCCGGTTGACGTCGCTCGGGAAATGTATTAAAATATAATTCACTAGCTGCTTCAGGAACTTCGTTAGATAATATGTAACACTTTAACATATCATACTTTTCATAATTCTCAAACATATTTTGTTAGCAACTTAACACAACTTTATAAAGATAACACCAAAACGCAATAATTACACCAGACTACAGTAATCTGACAGCAATATATTCAAAATATTGAACGCGCGTCATTATTCCAAGGCCTACTTCGATGTAAACCAAAAACACCTAATATTTTCGTTATTTTTGAAAATAAGTACCTACAACTTTATATCACTGAAAAGGGCTAAACGCGAGCATTTTTTATAATTTATAGCCAACTATGATTTCCATTTGAAAAAAAAAAGTTTTGCCTATTTATGATAAAACGGACAACTATAGAAAAAATCTGAGTACGCCACTGGATTGCACATAAAAAAGTGCCTTAGAATGTCTTTGCAGAATGTTAATATTCCGCAAAATAAAAAAGTTATGGACAATTTTCAAAATGGCCGAAAATTGAAAAACGCCCTATATCTCAGTTGGCAGTGAAAATATCGGCAGGCGGTTTTTGCCATTAAACATTTCTCAGAAATCGAGCCCATGACACCTAAGTCAGTTTTGCTCTATCTAGTCAGGAAATAGGTTTTCTCTGTTAAAACAGACCAATTTCGACCACCCGGTACATTAAAACTTTTAAAATACATGTACTTTAAAAACTTTCTCTGTACACTCTTTATATGTTTTATCCAAAGCTCATAATTGGGGGACCAAATAATAGAGGAATATTCCAACCTTGGCAGAACCAATGAATCAAACAAAGTAAAACACACATCTTACCCTAAACTCTTTGTGTTTCTGGTAATTACTCCCAAGATACGGTTGCACTCCTGGATGCTTGTTAGAATGTGTTGCTCAAATGTCATGCTCTTATTAAAAACACTCCTAGGTCACATTGTTCATTCCCACGCTTTAGATTAATATCACTAATTGTATAGTTGTGGTATACATCGCGATTAAGGGAAAAAGACATGCAAGCACATTTATCCACATTCAGTTTAAGACTATTATCATCACACCATTGTATCACATTTTTTAAGTCATTTTGTAAAGTATCACAGTCAGTATTAGTCTTAATTTCTGGATAAAGTTTAAAATCATCCGCAAATTTTCAAATTTGTATCTAAATTGGTTTAAAAAATAAAGAGGTAGATTATCCCAGTCCTCCAAATTCCACGTGCCGCCACTGGGTTTAACCCCGTAGCACAAATTAAGCCAATACAGATGCGAAAGTATACCGAAATACGCGTATTATTTGCTGTAGGCTTGAGAAAGAGTTCATAGACAATCCGCATCTATGCATGTATCGAGTTAATATTTGTTTAGGAAAAAATAATCTGCACCAATATTTCAGAGTAAATTAATATATTGCTCGTATAACAATTCCTAGGAATTAGAGAAAAAAAATAAAACATTCGAAATATTAGAAATTCATTTATTTAACAAAACTTAACTAAAAATGTGACGAAATATTTAATTTTCTATTGGTTCTATCGGATTTTTTTTAGTATATATAAATCTCTGGGAACCCATAAAACGACATATTCGATTTTTTTCATTTTAATTTTCATCCCCTTCTCTTTTCACCCTTACCCCCTACTTTGGTCAGTAGTATCAAAGAGGGTTTATTATTACAATCTATATACCCATAGACCCACAAAAGGACATATTACACGGTCATGTACGCGGTGATCATTTATAATGTCCCCCCCCCTCTAACTTTTTTATTTGACGTTTGGTAGAAAAACGTCAAATATAAAAGTTTCACAAAAAACAATAAGCTATTTGCAGCATACATTTTTATATATACAGGGTGTTGCCGAAATCACCCACAGATTAATGTTATATTTTTTTAAATGGAACACCCTGTATATTACACGCTAAATTAAATCCTATGAAAATTCTGCATATTTTTTGTATAACATGTCCTATACCCAAATACAATAGTTTTCGAAATATCTGCGATTTATTCTAAAGCTTATAATTTAGCTTAGGTGGCTGTGAAGTAGATCGATACCAACAAACAAAATGTTTGTTTATAACTGACAGTAACAGTTACACATTTAGCAACATTATACGTTCTTTTTATTGTAAAATGCCCTATTCGGAAAGAGAAAAACGATTAATTTTGGAAACTTTTATCAAAGCAAATAAGAGTGCTAAATTGGCTCAAAGAGAATTACGTGTAATTAACCCCCGGATGCACATTCCGGACAAAAAAACCTTTCATCGAATTTATGAAAAATTCCAACAAACATCCAGCCTAACGAGAAAGAAGAGAACAATGGAAATTGATGAAGGTAGTGATTTAAACATTTTACTAAAGGTGGAAGAAAATCCCAATATTTCCATAAGAAAAATATCGGGAAGCCTGAGAGAAGAGCTTATTGATCCAAAAAATACATCTTATGGGAGGATTCAAACCACTCTCAAAAATGCAGGATACAAGGCATTCAAAATTAGGCCTACCACAAAATTAACGCCCAGGCATCGAGAAAAAAGGGTTGAATTTTGCCATGCAATGTTGGAAAAAGTTAATGAAAATGAAGATTATTTAAAAAATGTTTTTTGGACCGACGAGTCATCGTTTTCTACTAGTGGAATGATAAATCGAAAAAATAGCAGACAGTGGGCCACAGTAAATCCCCATTGCAACAGGGAATTTCAATTTCAAGGACGTCAAACTGTTTATGTGTGGTGTGCTATTTTAAACAATAAAATAATAGGCCCTCATTTTTTCGAAGATACTTTAAACGGTAATGGTTATATGAATTTTCTCCGGAACGAATTAGAAAACTACATGGATGAGCTCCCATTGGAGCAACTGAGAAACCTCGTCTTCCAACAAGATGGTGCTCCTCCTCATTGTGTCGTATTGGTTAAAGACTATTTAAACCAACAGTTCACGGAATGGATTGGAAAAAATGGTACGATAAACTGGCCACCTAACAGTCCTGACTTGACGCCGATGGATGCATTTTTATGGGGAACTCTAAAAGATCGTGTGAACGCAAATAACATCGAAAATAGAGAACACCTAAAAGTCTTGATTAGAACGGAAATTCAAATTCTAAATTAAGAATATTCCCAGTCTATCACTGCCGCTTTGGATCGATTACGAAGAACATACATCAAATGTATTGAAGAAAACGGGGGACCAGTTGAACAATTCCATTTGTAAGAATAAATGTATTATATTATTATCTAAATTATTAATTAAGTTTTAGAAGTTTTTTTTTGTTTTTGAAGCTTTCAGGCTTCCCGATATTTTTCTTATGGAAATATTGGGCTTTTCTTCCACTTTTAGTAAAATGTTTAAATCACTGCCTTCATCAATTTCCAATGTTTTCTTTTTTCTCGCTAGTCTGGATGTTTGTTGTAATAAAAATTTCTAAAATTAATTGTTTTTCTCTTTCCGAATAAGGCATTTTACAATAAAAAGAACGTATAAGGTTGCTAAATGTGTAACTGTCACTGTCACTTATAAACAAATATTTTGTTTGTTGGTATCGATCTACTTCACAGCCACCTAAGCTAAATTATAAGCTTTAGAATAATGTTTTTATTTCTGAATGATAACATCGCAGATATTTCGAAAACTATTGTATTTGGGTATAGGACATGTTATACAAAAAATATGCAGAATTTTCATAGGATTTAATTTAGCGTATAATATACAGGGTGTTCCATTTAAAAAAATATAACTTTTATCTGTGGGTGATTTCGGCAACACCCTGTATATATAAATATGTATGCTGCAAATAGCTTATTGTTTTTTGTGAAACTTTTATATTTGACGTTTTTCTACCAAACGTCAAATAAAAAAGTTAGAGGGGGGGGACATTATAAATGATCATCCTGTACAAGTTTTTATATAAATTGTGCAATAATCTGATTGACTCCCCAAATCTCTTGTCTCAACTCAACTTTTTGGTTGCCCAAATAAATTTTTGGAGGCATCAGATATTCTACCGCCATGAGCTATACTAATTTAGCCAAGAAGGCACCTATGGGCGTGCGTGTGGCTTAATAGATATACAGGGTGTCCTGGATAAGAATGAACTCTACAGGAATCTCGTAAACTAGCAGAGATGCAGAGATGTTTAAATTAGAAAAAAGTTGCGCTCCACAGAACTCTGCAAGCTGACGTTTTCAGATTTGGAACATGCCGAGTACTTCCGAAGAAATGAAGAAAAAACCGAAAACTCGCGATTTCGTTTTTATTTTTTTCTGGATCTCTTTTCAAAATTGTAAAATAAATTTTACATTTTCATTGTCACTTTTTCTCCTCTACAAGATGGCATCATTGGATTTCGAATCCGACGTTTCGTTTCTTCACAACCACCATCAACTTAATTTTTTTAAATAGCCGAAAAAATTGTTGTGTGCTTAATAAGCTCTATTTTTAATTCTAAATTCAATGACATATCGAACTTTGCATTTATTCGACGTTTCGGACTCAAAAAACCATCATCAGTGTTATTCGATGATGATTCCGCAAAAACGAAACGCCGGAACAAAAATCTGATTGGTTTATCTTGTCGAGAAGAAAAAGTTGCTATGGTAACGCAAAATTTATTTTGATCTAGCTCTTACCGTAAAATTAAAAAATTAATAATTATTTTATTTGTGTTGGTGTCAGGTGTGATAATAGTATTTAAAGCGATAATATGAAGAAAAAGTTGCTATGGAAACAAGAAATTTATTTTTATCTATCTGTTTGGGTTCAATTAATAACAATAAATATTTGGTTTGCTCCAGTATGTACATACAAAATAGTTTCCAATTATTCATAGGCGGCTTTGAAATTCAACAATATGTGCAATTGTTTGGTTTGATTACTATGAATACCTTGGATATCTGTCACTTTTGCATTCTTGTTAATATTTGAGTACTTATTTTTTTAAAATATTGTATTGTAAAAATGGCACATTATTCCAATGAAGTTAAATTTGATATGATTACATGTTACATTGAAAGTCATCAAAATTGCGCGCAAGCAGAAATGCGTTATCTTCAAAAATACCCCGAACGGCGTCAACCAGGCCGATCCATTTTCAAAAGGTTAGTGACAAACTTAAAAGAACATGGCGCTTTTGAAAAGCCAGTGCGTCATCGTAAAAAATCGCAAAACCCTGAACAAGTAATGCGAGTTTTGCTTGCTGTAGAAGAATATGATAATATAGGACTCCATACCATCGAGAAAGAGCAAGAAGTGCCAAAAGCCATTGCACATAGAATCCCGCGTAAAGAGAAATACCATCCTTATAAATACCGTATCTGCCATGCTTTGCATCCTGGAGATGAAGAACGCAGAACTACTTTCTGTGAGTGGTTCACATGAAAATGCGATGAAAATCTCCAATTTCCCCACCAGATTCTTTGGACCGATGAAACTTATTTATCTAACAATGGTTTATTTAATAGAAAAAATATACATTATTGGTCAACAAAAAATGAAAATCGATTCCGCACATCCAAACACCAGAATCGGTTTGGAATAAATGTTTGTTGTTAATTTATTTTGGGAAATCGCATCATTAGACCATTATTTTTTTGAAGGAACTCTCAATTCCGAAAGGTATGGTCTGTTCCTAAGAAACGAAATTGAAGAGGCACTGGATGACTTGCCTTCAAACCTAACCCATAACATGTGATTCCAACAAGATGGGGCTCACAATTCAAGACTCAACATGGATTATTTAAGAAATCGATTCGGAAATAATTTAATTGCTACTCGTAGTTCAATTAGCTGGCCTCCTCGGTCACCAGACCTTACACCCCTGGAAGATATTGAAGAATTAAAAGCCGCAGTCCGACCATCCCTCCGAAAAATAACACCGGAAATGCTAGAAAATGTAATGATCGAAATTGTTTATTGTTTCTATTTATGTTTAGAAAATGAGGGCGACATTTTTGAAAATAAGAAAAATGGTTAATTGTATTTAGTTAATAATAAGTTTTTATGTAAGTTAATACTAATACAATGCTTCACATCTAAATTAGATAAGTTCATAAATTTGTTATTATTTTGTAGGTTAAGTTTTTAGGTCTTTATTATTGTATTAACATTATTAATAATAATTGTTGTTGATGTAAATTGCTTTAATAAAAAAAAAACAACTTTATTCATATTATCGCTTTAAATACTATTATCACACCTGATACCAACACAAATAAAATAATTATTCATTTTTTTAAAGTCTACGGTAAGATCAAAATAAATTTGGTATGGTAACGCCATAGCAACTTTTTCTTCTCGACAAGATAAACTAATCAGATTTTTGTTCCGGCCGCGGCGTTTCGTTTTTGCGGAATCAACATCGAATATCACTGATGATGGTTTTTGAGTCCGAAACGACGAATAAACGCAAAGTGCGATATGTCATTGAATTTGGAATTAAAAATAGAGCTTATTAAGCACACAACAATTTTTTTCGACTATTTAAAAAAATAAAGTTGATGGTGGTTGTCAAAAAACGAAACGTCGGATTCGAAATCCAATGATGCCATCTTGTAGAGGAGAAAAAGTGACAATAAAAATGTAAAATTTGTTTTCCAATATTTTTGAAAATAGAACCAGAAAAAAATAAAAACGAAATCGCGAGTTTTCGGTTTTTTCTTAATTTCTTCGGAAGTACTCGGAATGTTCCAAATCTGAAAACGTCATCTTGCAGAGTTCAGTAGAGCGCAACTTATTTCTAATTTAAACATCTCTGCTAGTTTACGAGATTCCTATAGAGTTCATTCTTATCCAGGAGACCCTGTATAGCTACCTTAAGGAAATTTGAATTGTCTTTGTATTGGGATTTATTTCCTGTTAGACAATAAATATTTTGAATTTTTACCAATTAACCCCCCGTTTCAACCCCTTCCCTTTGCACAAAAACAATACGAATCGTTCTCTTATGGACCACTTCCTGTGTACCATATTTTAACTCAATAGCTCAATTGTTTTGAAAGTTATCGCGTAAACTAACAGAGCGAGAGAAATTTTTTTTGCCGATACTATATTTCCCCATCTCTTATAGATGTAGGTGGAAGTAATAGAATAAAACAATCAATTTATATTTAAAATAACTTATTCATAATACATATAACAAATATAATATACCTAAAACTTGCTAATTTTTTTTCTTTACCTTAAGTGTTAAGTTTAATTTGTTGCCTGTAGGGCCTGGACTATTTAGATACTTTCAATCTGAAAAACAGGTCTTGTTTGCATATCAGATATGTAAAAAATAAATCTCGTTCCTAAATGAAGCTAGTTTCAATTAAAAATAAAAGTAATTTCATTTTCAGCCCAATCGTTTCAAACGACGCACGTCCTCAGAGTACAAATTTTCAACGCCAAAGAACAAAACATCAGACCCAGCATCACTTTTGAAGAACTGACAAAAACTGTGAAGGACCTGTCCATGTGACTGTAATGATGATTGCATATCTTTATTTTTTAACATGCGACTTTGATTAAAAAAAATGTTGTTTTATTGGCATTAAAGATCCTGAATATGATCAAGTTACACATAGAATCCTCTATTTCTTATTGAAATTAAGTTGTCTATATGAACAGTTGATGATATTTACAGAAAAGCGAAACGTCGTTTTAGAAAAGTGAATAGAAATGTGTAAAAAAAGAGATTCAGTAGCTAATATGTAATAAGCACTCATAAAAACGAAAAATAGTATGTCAATATTCATAAATTTTTTACACTTAACATAGTGTGTCGAGCGAAACTGATTTGGCTGCTGGGAGAACGGCAGAATATTAAGGTTGAAATCAACATTCATGTTATGAGAGAACATCCGAAATCATGGTAACCACAAATGTCGCTTTTACTCCTGTTGGTAACTCTGGTGTGGTTTTGTTGTATTCAGTTTTTGGCGATAGTTGTTCTCAACTAGATGACTACTGATGAAGACCTGAGAAAAAAACACAATGTATTTTAACTTTCGATTTAATTACTCTTGGGTTATGAGTTTCCCTACAGGTGGCTAAATGCTGCTCGGTGCTAATAGAGACTCAAGCCCGTCGAAGATTTCGGATGTTCTCTTCCAATGTATTTAATTTCCTTACTTAAATGTGTGTGGGTGTATAGTTCCAATGTTGCCGCCTTCTAAAAAAATAGCAAATATTAAGAAAGCAGATACCTATTTCAAAAACCAAACATCCTGTATTATTTTATACCCCCGACTGTCACAATTAATAACGGAGAACTGACAAAACATCAATGGGGCAAGCTCCTAGTTTACCATATTAATATTCAAAACATCGCTAATAAACTCAACCTGTTAGAAGCTTTATGCAAAGAAAAGTCTCCTCACATCCTCTGTGTATCAGAAACATGGATAAACAATGATGCAGCGACAAGTATGAATATCCCAGAATATACCCTACAAACGTTCTTCTGTCGTAGTGCGCATTTACATGGAGGGACTGCAATCTACACAAACAATAATCTAACTGCCAAGCCAATTGAAACAGTAAAGAGTTTTGCTGTCGAGATGCAAATAGAATGCTGTGGAATAGAGATAATTCTAAAATCATTAAAAATAATGGGAATAACCATATACAGGCCACCCTCAGGAAATATCGAGACATTTTTAAATCAAACATTTAGTCTCATTGAGTATTGTTTAAATAAGTGTGCAAAGGTAATTATATGTGGGGACTTAAACATCAATAGTCTGAAAAAAGAAGACTACTCTTTTAAATTCTTAATGAACTTATTGGAATCATTCGAACTAAATAACCACTGTACTGGACCAACAAGAATTTTCACATCGACGGCGGGCAAAACTTCAAGTACATCAATTGACTACATGATAACTAACACTACAGGAACTACTGATTAGTATCAGTCCACAAGGAAATCCCATTGAAAACACAAAAATATACAAAAGAATCCTAACAAAGAAAAATCTGAGTGATCTGAAACATGGGATAAGACAAGAAGACTGGAATGGTATCCAAGTATCAAACATTGATTCTGCCTTTGAATTCTTCTTACAGGGCTTTGTTTGGCATCTCGATGCAACGTGTCCAAGAAAACAAATAAAGTATCAAAAATTGCATAACTGGTATACTGCCGAGCTAAGACAAGAGAAAGGAAAATTATATGACCTGTATTTACTGACTAGGCAGACGGAAGATGAAAACATTTACCAACTGTACAAGGAACAGAAAAAGGAATACAGAAAATCAGTCGTATAATGAACTCGGAAAATACGACGAGGCAAATGTGGGCTATAGTCAATGAAGAGCTGGGAAGAGTCAAAGAAGCCAAGCCAATACATCTCAAACTGAATGGGGAAATGATTACCGAACAAAGTAGAGTGGTTGATGAATTTGGTATGTTTTTTTCAACTGTGGTGGAGAGCACAAACGATGGCAGCACACCTACTACATCTGATCTACAACCAAATAGTATATTTTTGGAACCTGTGACAAAAATTGAGGACGAGAGCATTATCAAAAATCTGAAGAACAAAAAGTCAATGGGTACCGACGATATTCCTATTAGAGCACTAAAAGCAGTGTGCAGTGAAATTTCCCAGCCACTTCAAATGTTAATTAACCAAGCAATGGAATCGGGAAAAATTCCGAAGGCACTAAAAGCGGCTAAAATAATCCCGCTATACAAGAAGGGTGACCCTACAAACATCGACAACTATAGACCGGTGTCAGTTCAGAGTGCTTTCTCAAAAATATTTGAAAGAGTCATTTACAACAGACTTGTTAACTTTTTAGATACATTTAATTTATTCTGCAAGCAACAACACGGCTTTACAAGCGGAAGATCCACTGAGACAGCAGCAATCGAACTAGTAGATTTTATACACCAAGAACTAGAATCAGGACATGTTGTGGCGGGACTCTTTTTCGACTTATCAAAAGCTTTTGATAGCCTCAATCTCAAATTTGTCCATCATAAACTTTACCAACTGGGTATAAGGGGAAATGCTCTGGCTCTTTTGATGTCATTCTTGGAGGAGAGGCAGATCATTGTACAGCTCGACACTTGCAGATCGGAGCAATACGAAATAAATATTGGAGCAGCACAGGGCTCGGTTTTGGCACCGCTCATTTTCATCTTGTTCATCAACGACTTATCCCTACCAGGAGCTACCATTAAGTTCGCTGATGATAGATCTGTTGGCGTGTCGGCGGCAAATGAGGACTCCCTTCTACAGAGTATTACAGTACTGCCCTCCTTAGTTAAAACGTCCTAACTACATTTTTTGTCATTTTTGACTTATGGGCATATACTGGTTATCCTATGTCATATTTATCTAATATCACAAGTTAGAACGTCCTAACTTCACTTTATCCCCACGAGAATTACTTAAATTTATTGTCCTATATTCAGAAATTATGAATTTCCAAACACAAAACGTCCTATCTATGATTTACAAGACTAAATCGTCCTATATCTTATGTTAGGACATTTTAACTTAGCATTCATGGTAATAAAATCTATTTATTTACTACTGTTTTGATACTTAGGACAAATCTTTGCATGGGAGCAACCTAACCCAAAAAAATAATATCATGTTGACACGTGTTAGTTGTGGTGACAGTTAGTTCAGATCAGACGTAAAATCAAAGTTTAGCGGCTTAATATTAATATTGCAGTTGTATTAATAATCATAATTATCAAAGGTAAGTACCAATTTGTTTTATTTTTTATTGCGTGGATTCTTTTTTAAATAAAACCAGTAGACATTTTTCATCAATAATATATTTCGTGTGGTATGGCGCATGCACCATAATTATTATATTCTTATTATTTCAGACCGTGTAGGGACACCAAATTTTTTCATTCATTGTATTTTTCTACAGCTTTAAAGATTTAAAAACATTTATACAAGGTGTTTTAAAAAATGGGTCAGTGATTAATCATGGTTCTGTTCAAACCACTTTATATATAGAAAGTTGAATTTAGGTATACAGATTGATTTTATATAGGGTGTAGAGGTTCGATAAGAAAAGATTTTTTTAACTGAAATTGCAAGAATGTGAATCAACGCCCTAAAATTTTCAATATGTTTTCTTTAAAAAAACAATTAGTTGACACTCATTTGTTTATTTCAGAATGTGAAGCCGCGCTAAGAAAATAATAGCTTTAGCTTTAAACACCGAGCTCCAGCAAAAAATTGCAGATTATAAAAACAAGAATAAGACAAATCGACCTAAACATGACGATGATCCTGAATATTTACCCAGCCATGTGGATAATTCTGATCTTAGCAGCGATAGCGAGTTTAGCGATAAAGAAAACAAGTTACAAAAAAAGACAAAATACCCAATGGCAAAAACTGACTTGCAACAAGAAGAAAATGTGGAGAATCGGGTGCTAGATGGAGCAAGTAAGGGAAACTGCAACATACATAGTTAATCTATTTTGTCAGACATATTAAAAAATGTTGCAGAAGAGTCTACAAGGAAAATGAGAAAAAGATACACAAAGAAAGGAAATCCCAGAAAACGAAGGTTATTTGACGAGCCTCTTGTCGAAAGAAAGAAGCAAAGACTAGAAAAAAAAGTAGCCTCACATGGCGTGCAATTACCTTGTAATGAAAAATGTAGGTTAAAATGTCCTAAAGCACTTAATTTTGAAAGACAGGTACAGATTAACAAACAATTTTGGGAAAAGAATAATTTTAAACAAAGGACCTTTGTATTAAGTTGCATAAAAAAATGTACAAAACAAAGTAAAAGAGTGGCTAATTCAAGAAGAGAAAATAGCTTTAAATATGTCCTTAAAGATTTAAATGGAAGGGAGAATTATGTTTGCAAAACTTTCTTGCTCGCTACTTTGGGGTTTCATCCTGCAAATGATAGATTGTTAAAGTCTGTGAGGGATACAGAACCAACAGCGGTTTTTCCAAAAAAAGACATGCGTGGTCACCATCCTAACGCTTCCAAGGTTGACAAAAATTTGCTAATAGAGCACATTAAAACTTTTCGGCCAGTTGTTTCGCATTACAGAAGAGAGCATGCCCCTAACCGGCTCTATTTGACAAGTGACATTTCAATCACTTTGATGCATAAAGACTTCTTAGAAAAGAATCCGCATATTAAAGCGTCTTACGAGTTGTACAGACAGGAAGTCGCCAGCATGAATATTTCGTTCGCCAATTTAGGAAACGAAGAATGCTTTGAGTGTGAGAAATTTGATTTGCATTCGAAAAGTTCTTTTCACCAAAAAGAAAATTTAAACATTGATTGTGAAGAATGTAGATTATGGAAACAGCACAAAGAGGACTATGACTCTGCAAGAGAGGAATATGAAAGAGATAAGACAAAAACGGCACCCGAGAAACTAATTGTTTCAGCTGACTTACAGAAGGTGATTTTTTTTTTGTTGTTTATTATTTAATATATTTAAACATTTTTTTAGGTAATAATGTTACCCCGGGCCGAAATTTTTAAAGAAGTCATTTTTACTCCAAGACTGATTGCCTTTAATGAATCATTTGTTCCAGTTGGTGCCTATTCAAAAGCTTACAAACCATTGGCGGTAATTTGGCATGAAGGTGTGAGTGGCCGAAAGAAAGAAGATATAATCTCCACATTTTACGCCTTTTTTTTAAATTACAGAGACGCACAATATATTACAATTTGGCTTGATAATTGTGCAGCCCAAAATAAGAACTGGGCTTTAATATCTTTTTTTATTTTTATTGTGAACTATGCCGACGTTGAATTAAAAGACTTAGATATTAAATATTTTCAGTCCGGTCACACCTTTATGTCCGCAGACGCTTTCCACCACCAAGTGGAACTTAGCTTAAAGAAGACGCGAAAGGTGTTTGATTTTAATGATTTTAAAGTAGCAGTTCAGAAGTCAAACTCTTCAAAAGTTGAAGTAAAAGAAATGAACATTAAAGATTTTTTTCAATGGAAAGATTATTCTTCAAAATTTAAGTTGCAAAAAATAACCCCCAAGCCATACCTTAAAAACATGGTTCATTTAAGCTTCAAAAGAGGTGAAAATGTAATGTATTACAAGAATTCATTTAATGGGGAATTTATATTATTAAATTTTTTAACGGCAAAGGAACAAAAAGAAGGGATGAAAACACCTCCTTGCGTGACTAAACCTAGAGGTATCTCTGCAGATCGAAAAACAAATTTGATATCAAAACTTCAAGCAATTATGCCAAAAAATCGTCTAAAATTTTGGGAAGAATTAGCTACCTCAGAAACCGATGTGGATCTTCAAAATGAAACTGATTATTAACAAATATTTTTATTAGTTACTTGTGAAAATAGTATTTATTTAGTTGTCACATTCCATTATATGTGACGTTTCGTTTTGTTAAACTAAGGTTACAATAATAATAAATATTTTGAGACAAAAATTTGTTGTCTGCTTTTTCATCAGTTCCATAGTTAAAACGTCCTAAGTATTATTTTTTTGGATTATATCAAAATCTAATAAACATATACTATTTTTTGTTTTTGCATTAAATAAGTAATTACTTACCTAATCTCTTAAGAAAATAATAATTATCATTTTACATGAAACTTAGATTGCATAATTGAATTTATAAAAACTCAATTTTCTCAATTTTAAGAAAATGTTACTTAGGACGTTTTAACTAAAGACGGCAGAGTAGTATGCGACAGCATGAGTCACTGGTGTGCCCAAAATAGACTGATCCTCAACAAGGAAAAGACTGTTACAGTTCACTTTCATAGTTTGAGGCAAAGGGCATATATAGAGGACTGTGCTGATGTGAAATTTTTGGGTTCTTACCTGGATTCAAAAAGTAGTTGGTGTCACCAAATAGATCACATTTGCTCAAAGCTCAGTAGGGCATATTTTGCTATTTTAAAACTAAAACAAACCATTCCCGCAGATATGCTTCTGAACTCTTATTATGCCTTAGCTTACCATTATCTAACTTATAATATCATCCTCTGGGGTCAAGCTACCGATATCAGTAGAATTTTTATAGCTCAGAAGCGCATTGTAAGATTGATATTTGGGCTAAAGCCACTTGAAACCTGTAGAGTCACTTTTCAAAGGTACAACATCTTAACTATTGCATCAATATATATATATATATATATATATATATATATATATATATATATATATATATATATATATATATATATATATATATATATATATATATATATATATATATATATATATATATATATACATATATACCGCAAAAATAACGCACAACCAAAAATTATACTCAATTTCAAAGTTGATTTTCTCGTGAACCAGTAAACCGATTTCGATAATTTTTTTTTTGAACTGTAGCTTTTTTCTTTAGTAATTGCACTATGATAAAAAAAATTTATTCAGATTTCAGTTTTTGGCTTATACAGGGTGAAAAACGAGAATAGTTTTTTTAGGTCAAATTTGAAACACCCTGTAGGGAGCGTTAGCAAAAACAACGGTTGCGTATTAAAACCATAATGTAGCCTCATGTTTTCTGAATATTTTGTTTTTTTGCTGACTCTGATATCTGTAATATCAAAGAAAATACAGAGTTTTATTCCAGAACATGTTTTTTTATCAAGATAACAATTTAACAACATTAAACTAACAATAAAATTTAAAATAATTAACAATAAAAAGCAAAAAAAAACGTGCACTAGTAGCGCGTGTTTCCACCTCTTTTTCTAATGACAGCTTCACATCGCCTCGGCATACTCGATATTAAATTGGATATTTGATTTTGGTCAAGTCCATTCCAAATATCGGTAACCATCCTTTCAACATCTTGCAGGGTGGCAGGAGGGGGCTGACGCTGTCTCAGTGCCCTACCAATAATATCCCATAAATGCTCGATAGGATTCAGGTCGGGACTGTGCGGTGGCCAATTTAGAGTTCGAATATTTACTTCATGTAAATATTCATTGACGATGCGCGCTACATGAGGCCTTGCGTTGTCGTGCATTAGTAAAAAATTATTACCAATGTACGGTGCGAAAGGGACAACGTGCTCAGACAAAATGTCATTAATATACCTTTCACTATTTAAAGAGCCCCCACGTAAAGGTACGATATCCGTCCGTGCGGTTAAGGAAATTCCTCCCCAAACCATCACAGAGCCTCCATTAAATAAAGTTGTTTCACGTACGTTACACTGGGTATAACGCTCACCTGGCCGGCAGATAACTCTTAAACGTCGATCGGAGCTATATAGACAGAACCTAGATTCGTCTGTAAATAGAACGTGTTCCCAATCCTCAATAGTCCACATTACATGTTCCCTGGCGAAGTGCAGTCTAGCTCTGCGGTGGTTTGCATTTAATGCAGGGCCTGTCGCTGGAACTCTGACATGTAAATTGTGTTCAGAAAGACGTCTCCTCACAGTATCAATGCTTGGTTGAATATTGTGAACTGCACTGAGTTGCATCAAAAGTTTCCTTGACGTGGTAAAACGTTCTCTTAAAGCACGCAGTCTAATATAGCGATCTTGAACAACTGTAGTTACTCGAGGTCTGCCTGGTCGTGGACGTATGTTATAGTCATTGGTTTCTCTGAAGCGTTGGACAACACGAGAAATTGTTGTATGCGAAAATCCTAATCTCAAACCAATAGCATTGTAGCTTACTCCTTCGTTATGTAACGTCACTGCCTGAACACATTCATCACGAGTCATATTCCTTCTAACCCGTTCCATTTTCACGAAAGAACTTAAAGAATGAACTTAAATTATTCAGCTTGAGACGATAGGTACATAAATAAAGGAATTGTCAAAACTGACATTTGCTGACACTGTTGATTTATCATAGCCTACTAAGCGCTTTTTTTGGTAAACGTAATAAGTATCCAATAAAACTGTGATTTATTGAATAAAAACATGTTCTGGAATAAAACTCTGTATTTTCTTTGATATTACAGATATCAGAGTCAGCAAAAAAGCAAAATATTCAGAAAACATGAGGCTACATTATGGTTTTAATACGCAACCGTTGTTTTTGCTAACGCTCCCTACAGGGTGTTTCAAATTTGACCTAAAAAACTATTCTCGTTTTTCACCCTGTATAAGCCAAAAACTGAAATCTGAATAAATTTTTTTTATCATAGTGCAATTACTAAAGAAAAAAGCTACAGTTCAAAAAAAAATTATCGAAATCGGTTTACTGGTTCACGAGAAAATCAACTTTGAAATTGAGTATAATTTTTGGTTGTGCGTTATTTTTGCGGCTAAGTGTATATTCAAATGTGCTCTATATGTATTTTCCAACAAAGAGAAATTCATGCAAAATCAGAATTATCACAATTACCCAACACGGAATGCATCTGCGTTAGTCGTTCCAAATCATAGAACATGGCTCTTTGAAAAATCTCCACGGTAGGCATGTATAAAGATTTATAACCACATACCTGATGCTATAAAATGTCAAACATCAACAGTCCAATTTAGGAAAAAGCTGCGGAAGTACCTTTCTGAGAAGGCCTTTTACTGTTTGAAGGACTTCTGAAACCTCAACAATAAATAATGTATATGTACTGTTTGTTAGAGACTTTATGTGGATAAAACTGTGCTGTACTCTTACTCTGTTTTTTTCTTTTTTTCATTTTGTATTCTGTATTTGTGATATGTTTACTATGTTTATACACTTTTACGCTATATACAATTTTATGATAAGTTTTACAATTCTAGACGATATGATTTTATGACAAGTTTGTACTGGGTGTTTCAAATTCGATGCTCATCATGGGGATCTTCTAAACCGTAAGAGCTAGATGGGTAGTTTAAATTTGGCAAAGTTGCGCATTTTAGAGCCCAATCGAATGCCGCTGAGAAAATAAAAATATTCCGAACCATTTCGAAGAAATCCGAAAAAAACCGAAATTGACGATTTTTGAATTTATTTTTTGCGACTTTTATTTTGGCAGATAAAAAAAAACTAAGATCACATTCTTATTGTAGTTTTTTTCTCCTCTACAAAATGGCGTTGTCAGATTTTTAATCCGACGTTTCGTCCTTCGTGGCCCATCATCAACTTTCTAAATTTAAATACGGACCTGGATTTTTTTTTACTTTTTTAAAAGCATTTTTAATTCTGATTAAAATGATATGTAACACGTGTGTGAAATAGTTTTAGATAGTGGAAAAAAAGCTAATTAATAATATAAAATAAGGTGGCCATGGATTTTTCTCAAGTATTTCATTAAATTTAATAATTTTATAATATTGTTAATCTAGTTTACTTTATAAAAAAAATAGTAACAAAGAAAAAAATTACCTATTTTTAAAATAAAATAGTAACAAAAGTCTAATAGTAACAATTTATTTTATGTTAATAAATAAAAATAATGATTTAAATGAGGTGTTCAAACAAATTTCCTTGTTGTTGGATGCACATTTGAATGCGCGCAGGAACTTTATTTATAGCTCGCTGGATCATGCGGCCTGGCACTCTCTCCATTGTGCGTTCTAACGATTGTCTTAAAAGATTAATGTCGTTTGGTGGAGTTTTATAAACCAAGTCTTTTAGATGACCCCACAGAAAAAAGTCATGGGGAGCCAAGTCCGGGCTTCTCGCTGGCCATAAAACAACTCCTCTATTACCTATCCATTTTTCAGGGAAAACTGTATTTAGGTAATTGGTGACGATACCCGCGTTATGAGCTGGAGCTCCGTCCTGTTGCCACCACAGCTGCTGCAGTTCATTAAGCGGGTAGTCGTCAAGAAAGTCTAATATAGGACCTGTGAGCATCTCCAGGTAGCGCTGACCTGTTAGGGCTCCTTCAAACAAAATGGGCCCTAACAGTCTGTTCCGACACAGTCCACTCCATACATTAATAGAGTTTCTACCTTGGCCCCGAATTGGTATGTTCTCGCGAGGATTATTGATAGACCACACATGCTCGTTGTGTCTATTAAACATTCCACACGAGCTAAATGAGGATTCGTCAGTCCAAATGATCTTGTTTGTAATATCCGGATCTTCTTGCAATGCCAAATTAAGCCAATTACAAAAATTTAGTCGCCTTTCTGGATCACCGGGCATCAAAAACTGACTTGTGTGGATTTTAAAGGGCCTATAATGGGCGGCTTTTAATGTTCTCCACACTTTCACGTGGGGCATATTATTTAAATCCCTGCCAATCTGCCTGGTCGAAATTCTTGGATTTTCATTAACCTAGAATCAAATTAATCAAATCAATCAAAATTAAAGCTAGCCATTGTTGTAAACGAATAGGTATCTTTTGCTTGAATTCATTGCGAACATTGCCGTTCCAGGATAATAAACTTACAGAATTTAACACAGCGTTTACTTCTTCTTCAGTAGTCCGCAATCCATAATTATTTCTTTTCTTAGCAAAATTTCCTTCATGTCGTAATTGCCTTTCAATTCTGTTAAAAATTGTATAATGCGGCTGGGGCCGTTCGGGGTACTCAATCAAATATCTTTCACTTGCGGCTATGCTGTTTCGATTCTCAAGGTAGTAAATACGAAGCATATCACATTTATCTGAATTTGAAAATATCATTTTTCTTTTAAAAAGTAGACTTTTTAATAAAATTATTAAATTATTGATAATATTTGAAAATGGTTTCCAAGCGCAAGAAAAATAAGAATCATAAATGTCAGAAATCCATGGCAACCTTATTTTATATTATTAATTAGCTTTTTTTCCACTATCTAAAACTATTTCACACACGTGTTACATATCATTTTAATCAGAATTAAAAATGCTTTTAAAAAAGTAAAAAAAAAATCCAGGTCCGTATTTAAATTTAGAAAGTTGATGATAGGCCACGAAGGACGAAACGTCGGATTAAAAATCTGACAACTCCATTTTGTAGAGGAGAAAAAACTACAATAAGAATGTGGTCTTAGTTTTTTTTTATCTGCCAAAATAAAGTCGCAAAAAAATAAATTCAAAAATCGTCAATTTCGGTTTTTTTCGGATTTCTTCGAAATGGTTCGGAATATTTTTATTTTCTCAGCGGCATTCGATTGGGCTCTAAAATGCGCAACTTTGCCAAATTTAAACTACCCATCTAGCTCTTACGGTTTAGAAGATCCCAATGATGAGCATCGAATTTGAAACACCCGGTACCTATTTTAATATTTTTTTTTTGTTTTACATTTTAGTGTTTAAATATAGTATTTAAGACTTGACCTGTTCAATGTCATCTATTTTGATCTTGTGTGAACTAATAAGGAGAATTTGAATTTATTATTAATCTGAGAATCTAGTTAGTTTACATTTTACAAAAACTCGTCGCATTATGTAATAAAACACGTTCCTAAAAACAAAAACAATTATATTAGAATCTTAGGTTAATTTTTCGACACACTCCAACAATGCCATATCAGTGATCGTTATTTGTGAACACTCCATACCATCCATGTCTAAAGGTATTGTAGAATATTTGGTCTCAAACTTGGTTTCTAGGAGCACTATTTTCTGTAGGCAATTCTGAATGAAATTATCTCTATCCTAAAAATTATTTTTCAGTTAAAACTTGAAACGCCATTTTAGGAGATCCTAGTTATAAAGTAGGTAAATTTCTTAACAGTTTAGAAATTAGGATAGCGTATAAAACTAATAATTCTTTAAGTAAGTTCATTAAAAATAATAAAACGTAATCTGACAAACTTAAACATTCAGGTGTATACCAACTAAATTGTGGAGACTGTGACAAAACGTATATAGGTCAAACCGGCAGATATTTTGGTAAAAGAATAGATGAGCATTATAAATGCTTTATTAAGGACAAGACCGAATCCAATTATGCTAATCACTTAATTGAGACGGGCCATGCCTTTGACAACAATTTTAAAATATTGCACAAGGAAAACAAGGGTCATAAACTAAATTTGCTGGAGTCTCTAGAAATAAATAAGCTCAAACGATCAAACCGCTTGTTAAATGACCAAGTAGAACTTAACATGTCACCAACGACATGGAAATAACATAGACCCAGGTGTTTACATTTTTGAGGAATCCAACATTAACCCTGGTTTGCCAAACCGTTACTGTGGCCAGATTATAACGGATATCATCCTTTATACTATTAACTAAATAAACAAGGAATTCCAGAAATTCCCAGTATAAATTTCCATATAGAATATTTTAAAACGGATAATTAAATAGCTTATTATAAATAACTCAAACCGAATCTGTTTTCAATGTAATTTAAATATTCTGTAATTATTATTCCTTATTTCAAGAAATAAAGCCCAGAATAATCGGCAACGTCGGAATTCTACCTTTTTCGAGTATACTACAGATTTCTTTCGGGATCATTCGGAAAACGTCGAAGACGGTCGTAGTCATTCATAATTTCGACCTATTTGATGCGCGGCGTTGTAATTGTTCTAGTTGGTGAAATAAGTGTTTTTCAGAAATCCAAGTGTTTTGTGTGGCTAATTTCAAGAATCTGTTCAAAAAACTTTAAGAAAATGGTGCGAACTTGCTTTATTTGCAGAAAAAGAAACGATTTAAACCCAGAAGTTTGTTTTCGAAGGTAAGTAAGATATGTCATACCAGTGCTGTAGTTGAAGGGTCAAATCACCGTCTAATAGCGTTCTTATATTTGCAAATGAAGTATTGTTTTTGTATTGCACATTTCCGTTGGGCTTAAATTAATTTTTTATAACTTCAACTTATCTATAAAGTCGAAAACACTGATGATAAACGGAGTACAGCGTTTTGCTAATTTATATATTTGTGAAAAGTCTCAAATATTCCTCTAAAATTTATCAAATCACCTTTTTTGAGGGGTTAATAAACAACATAAATATACTATTTGGTAAAGCATAGGTACTAAATGTTAATTGAATAAGCTGTAAGACCCACTATTTTATGTTGTCATTAATTACTCCAGGATGGTTTGCATTTTTTATGAAATTTTCAAGGAATATTTAGGGTAGTGTCGGAGTTCTCATATAGCAAGCATATACAAAAAAATGAAAATAGCGCAATAGTGTTACTCTACAATTTTTCATTTACCATAGATTTTCTTTAATGAATTTGAAATGCTTTAATTAATTGCCTAAAAATTTGGTTTTTAAAAATAAGTAATCAAAAAAGTAAATAAATACCATCCTGAGGTACATTATCCCACCTAGGGAGAATCTGTTTTTATCAGGTGATTTCGGTAATATAAATAATAATATAATATATTATAATGAATGTTAAAAATATTAAACATCTTGGCACAAAATATTTATATTGTCAATAAGTGAAATGTATAGCGGGGAAGATGGATGGTGGGGAAAAAAGGGGATAAATTGGGGGATAAGTACTGTAAAGATATTGTTTTTCATAATATTGTTTTTGTGGTTTTTAGGGACACGAAGTTCAATTTTGCATTCATATTACTATTGGGCCATGTTTGTTGCTGATTTTCTGTAAATATGAATAGAGCCAATACATGTAAAGGTGGTGCATTTTTATATAATATTACTTGCCGCGAGCCTGGCAAACTTTTAATAGTAGTGGACCTAAATTTTTACTTAACTTCGCGTAAATAGAACTAAAATGTGTTGAAAAAAGGGTGAAATCAAAATGTTTTGAAAAACAAACCCGATTTCAAAAAATAGGTTGCATTAAAAAGTGATAAATTATATTTTATTACATATTTCCTATGAAGTCGGTGATAAGCTGATAAAGAAAGGTATTAAATAAGCATTATACTCTTGGTATAGACATCAAAACACAAAGTGGGTCCATGTAACAAAATTTAGTTTTATCTTAATCTTTAGTAACAATAGTAATGAGAACTCACCCTTTTATTGGTTGTATTTTGTTATGGAAATGCTTGTTCTTTAATGACTAAGCTTATTGCTAATAATAAATATTGCCACATGAACCATTACATAAATATGTCTTTTGCAGGCACGTAGCCAGGATTTCAGTTCTAGGGGGATCCAACCCTGTCAAAACCAATTCAACGACGAAAAAAGTATTAAGAAGAATGCTTTTTTTTCACTTGTTGCTAGTCCCCCCTGCAAGTGCAACAAAATATGAAAAAAAGTTGCAAAAAACTAGTTATTTGCCAATATCTATTAAAACATTGCAGGTACAGCAATTATGAAAATGTAAAAAATTATAGGTATATCTTGAGCAAATAGGACGTTGGCAACTTTTGCTTAATATTTTTAGGTTTCATATATTTAATAGTATTTTAATAAATAAGTGCGTAGTCACTTTGTTAATATCGAAGTTAATGTGGTGCTATCTTCCATAGAGGGTCTGGAACAATATTGCTACATTAAAAATCTGGATTTCTTTAATCATAAATGTTTCATTCATTCATCTTTCTTTTTAGTACTTTCTCGAAATTCTAAAACTACTTTTAATGAGCGTTTGCTTAAAAGTTTTTCTTTTTTTGAGAATTCTAAATATTCCTCAGTGTCAAAATCGAATATTTTTTGAGGTAATTTTTTTCAATCCCCGAAGGTAAATTCAATAATTTTCTTATTCCTTAAATCGTGTTTTGTATACGTAAAGATAAGAACTTCAAAATTGTGTGAAATTGGATCACGAAGAGAAATCCTAACACTGGAACCTGTGGTGGAAGATAGATCAAAATACAAGAGTTCTAACCACACTACACCACAACTTGTTACGTTCTGGACGCGCGTTTCGCTAACCAAGTTAGCATCATCAGCAGATGATATAAACTAAAGTAACTTATCCTAACCGAAACTATTTATAGGTAAATGTGGTCACACTTGGTTGCACCCGACTGCACCGTTGTCAAGTAAACAATAGAGGGGACTATAGGGAATAGGCCCTCTGTCTTTATTTAGTGCTTTCTTACCACATTTAACTATTTCTATACTCTCAAATGCATCCAATAATCTATTATTAGATACATTTTTAATCAACTTAAGATTATTTATTCCTATTCGGTGATTGTTTTCCAAAGCATGTTGGGCAACGCTTGACTTTTCTGTTCTTCCGTATCTTAAATGTGCCATGTGTTCTTTAAAACGAATGTTTATGGAGCGTTTAGTTTGCCCAACATATTTTAGATCACAATCATTACAGCTAATTTCATAGATGCCACTCCGCTCCCTCAAGTCGACTTTGTCTTTGGGGTTTCCAAGGAGATTTTTTAAACTATTCTCCGTTTTGTAGGCTACTCTAAAACCTACGTTTTTAAATACTTTTTCTAGACCTCTCGTATATCTGGGATCATATGGGATTACTATGAATTTATTGGAAGCCTCAGGTATTTGAAGAGTAGTGGCATCTTTTAACATTTTCTTATGCTTATGTCTATTTACTAGTTTATGTACAAAATTATCATTATATCCATTACTTTTAGCTATATTTTTAATCCGATTCATTTCATTGTTAAAACGTTCTTTACTTAGTGGAAAATTGACTAACCTGTGAGTTAAGAAATGGAATGCTGCCATTTTGTGTTGACGGCAATGAAATGAGTCAGATGTTATATATCTATCAGTATTAGTAAATTTCCTATAAATATCAAATTCTAATTTATCGTTATTTCTAATAACTAACGTGTCGAGAAAAGGTAATTGCCCATTGTTCTCCTTTTCGTATGTAAAATTAATGGAAGGATATTTATTGTTTAATGTTTCTAAGAAAGTGTCCAAATTTTCTGTTTTAGTATCAAAAATAGCAAATATATCGTCTACGTATCTATACCATACCCTTGGGAAATACTTGAGTTCTTTTTTGAATTGGGTTTCTAATCTGCCCATAAACAAATTTGCAAGGAACGGAGATAACGATGGGCAATTGCTTATCTCCGTTCCTTGCAAATTTGTTTATGGGCAGATTAGAAACCCAATTCAAAAAAGAACTCAAGTATTTCCCAAGGGTATGGTATAGATACGTAGACGATATATTTGCTATTTTTGATACTAAAACAGAAAATTTGGACACTTTCTTAGAAACATTAAACAATAAATATCCTTCCATTAATTTTACATACGAAAAGGAGAACAATGGGCAATTACCTTTTCTCGACACGTTAGTTATTAGAAATAACGATAAATTAGAATTTGATATTTATAGGAAATTTACTAATACTGATAGATATATAACATCTGACTCATTTCATTGCCGTCAACACAAAATGGCAGCATTCCATTTCTTAACTCACAGGTTAGTCAATTTTCCACTAAGTAAAGAACGTTTTAACAATGAAATGAATCGGATTAAAAATATAGCTAAAAGTAATGGATATAATGATAATTTTGTACATAAACTAGTAAATAGACATAAGCATAAGAAAATGTTAAAAGATGCCACTACTCTTCAAATACCTGAGGCTTCCAATAAATTCATAGTAATCCCATATGATCCCAGATATACGAGAGGTCTAGAAAAAGTATTTAAAAACGTAGGTTTTAGAGTAGCCTACAAAACGGAGAATAGTTTAAAAAATCTCCTTGGAAACCCCAAAGACAAAGTCGACTTGAGGGAGCGGAGTGGCATCTATGAAATTAGCTGTAATGATTGTGATCTAAAATATGTTGGGCAAACTAAACGCTCCATAAACATTCGTTTTAAAGAACACATGGCACATTTAAGATACGGAAGAACAGAAAAGTCAAGCGTTGCCCAACATGCTTTGGAAAACAATCACCGAATAGGAATAAATAATCTTAAGTTGATTAAAAATGTATCTAATAATAGATTATTGGATGCATTTGAGAGTATAGAAATAGTTAAATGTGGTAAGAAAGCACTAAATAAAGACAGAGGGCCTATTCCCTATAGTCCCCTCTATTGTTTACTTGACAACGGTGCAGTCGGGTGCAACCAAGTGTGACCACATTTACCTATAAATAGTTTCGGTTAGGATAAGTTACTTTAGTTTATATCATCTGCTGATGATGCTAACTTGGTTAGCGAAACGCGCGTCCAGAACGTAACAAGTTGTGGTGTAGTGTGGTTAGAACTCTTGTATTTTGACGAAGAGAAATTTTCAGCAGCTACCATATATTCTAAGTTTAATAATAATAATTTTTGTTTGAATTATCATAAATTTGGTCGCGGCACGCATTAGCAATTTTGCTTATGACAGGAGATTTTTGTGGAAGAAAAATGAAATTTATTTTCCTATCGATTTATGTTAGAAACTGTCGTACTCACCAAAAAATGATTAGGTGCGTCTTTGTTTAGTTGTTTACATACTTGGGCTTGTGAAAAAAACCCGTCAAAAAGTTATAATTTCAAAAAATAGCCTGCTCCCTAATTTTCCTGAGGTTCGAGTTAAAAAATAGCTGTAGTAAGCAGAGCCAATACCGAACTGCTAATCAGCAGTTATTGGAATTCTCCTTTAGTATGTTAAATTATGTAAAAACTCCTAAATATTTTTAGGGTATCGCGCAGAGCGTGGGGGATCCGGACCCCCCCCTGGACTACGTGCCTGGTCTTTTGTCACAGATAATTATTGGTACAATTATATTAAATTAGCTTCTGCTAACCTAAAGTTTTATATATATATATATATATATATATATATATATATATATATATAAAGCTATATAAAATTTCCGATTTTGAAAATTGTCACTGAATCATTAAATATGTAATAGATGAGTTTAATTAATATATAAATAATGAAATATTAAATTAATATGCTGTTACTTTTGTTTTGTCGATAATAATAGTTGTTTGTTATTATATGAAACCGTTTATGAATAAATTATACCAAAATTTTAAACTTTGTTTTATTTTTATAAACCACGTGTTCGGGTGAAAATTTATAAAGTGCACTTTCAATCTTGTTATTTAAATTTTTATAAAAAAAAATTAAGTTTCAAATATAGTGTAAAATATTATACAGGGTGCTTCAGAATCACCAAAAAGTTTCGATGATTTTATTTTTAAACATATTGCATTTTAATGCATTTATTTACTTTTTCTATTATTGATTTCTTGATTAAAGTTGGTGGTTCAAAAAAAATATTTTTGATAGTTATAAACTTTAGATCAGGATGTTCAAAAAAGTGGATTTCACTAACAATTTCAAAAAAATAAAATTTTTCTGACGGTAGTTTTAAGGGCCATAAAAAATCGTAAATATAAACTGAGTAAAATTTTTTATATTGTAGTTATGGAGATATTTAAGGTCAAACAGCAAAAAAACATATTTCTATTTAAATTTTTCCTTAGCTATTACTAATATGACATAACTAATACTAAACCTTTATTTACGATTTTTTACGGCCGTATTTTTGAATGCCTTGTATATGTGATTTAAAGTTGAATATTGTGAAAACTATTTTTTCGACAAACACACAAGTTTTATCAAGAAGAAAGTTTTTCGAGAAATTGATAATAAAAAAGTTTCCCATTTAGTGCAGACTTTTCCACGACATAATATCTAAATTAGTTGTTTTCAAGTTATTATTAAAACTCTCACTTTTGCAAAGTGAAGTCGTTCCTGTTCATCTTAGAACAAAAAAACTGTCGTATCCACCATAATAATATTTGGGCTCAAAAAATATAGCAAATAATACATTATCTCAAAAATAGCTACGCCACTGGTAAGCCTCGCGAAGATATCTGACAGCGTTGCAATTTTCACCGCAAACTATTCTTTATGCGATCAGTCCGTCTTTTTTCCACTCATACACAACAACAAATTGATGTTTGATTCTATTTATTTCATTTTTATGAATGAAATGCGGGGTCTATTTCTTTTTGACGTCATTGCATGTCACCCTTATTAAATATATTTTAGTTTTAGATTATTCTCGTTTATGGCTTGTAGGTAAAAATTCCCAGACCATTTTATATTGTTAAAAAATTTTCGAAATCTTTTTATTACACCTAGTTATAAAAATATGGTGTTATTCTTTAAATTGCTCATTCGAGATGTAACGTCCGAAGAAGCTACTCTGTTACCGAAACCTAAGAAAATGCCCACTTATCTAAACTATTATACATACAAGAATTTTACTGGGGAAACAGGAACTTGCTTTTAGGGGGCAGAATCTTCATGTTATTCCCGCTCAAACATTTTATTTTTTATCGCCAATAATTGGGAGGGACTAATCTTAGTGTTTCTCTCTCTCTCTGAATTTGAATTTGCTTTTTTAACATTTACATTCAAGGAAGTTTTTCAGTTGAGTAACTTAGAAGTTGCTTTCTGCATTTCACAAATAAACATTATCATCCAACGATTAAACGACCTACGCAATGAAGACTGTTTTAAATCTATATTGGAAAAAGCAAAAATGCTTACAGAATTGCCACATGATAGACAAACTCGCAATATGAACGAATTAGATCTAACTGACAAGTTTAAACGTTTATTTTATGAAATTTTAGATTGCATACTTTTCCAAATTAACATTAGGTTTCAGGGATTAACATAAATTGAAATTTATTGTATATCGACTTACGATGGTAATTTTGACAATCCCTGTAACAAGTGTACAGGCTGAAAGAGATTTCTCATGCTTAAAAGACAGATTCTCAGCCCTAACAATAATCTCAATAGAAAAAGAATTATTAGTGATAAATTTGCGACATTTAAAAGAGACCAATTAATTTAATTTACAAAAAGTGACTTATCGCTGATAACAGCGCACCGCGACATGGATATGACCTCGGATATGACTTATACACTGGTCTCAGTTGTTTCTGTTTTTTATTGATAAAGTCAAAGCTTTATCAATAAAAAACGAAAAGTATTGAAACTATTGAATTATGTAAGTAATTAGACATTAATTATTAATTAGTGTTATTTACAGTTCAAACCTATTTTGATTTTGCAAACGTTTTTTAATATCTGTAAAAAATCCCATGATGAAAAATTAAAAAGAGTATATCAGTCTGTCATCTGAAAAGAAATTTATTTATGAAATATTCAAAAAAAAAATGGTTGAGCGCTTTTATGAGGTCTTGTTTGAAGGTATCAATAATTGTGTCCCCAAGAAAGCGGTAGTCGACTGTAAATATCCGAAATGGGTCGACCCAAATCCTCTTCAACAATGCCGAAGAAGTGATAAAAATCCAAGTACAGGACTCCTCTTCAATTGAATTAAAAGCAGGTATTGCTAACATTAAGAGCAACCTAACTTGTGTAACTGACTTGGTAAAGGAGTTATACTCCAAATATGAAAGCCAACATAAGTGTAAGCATATCAAAAATACATACCCTACCACCATACCCTTGCCTACACCAACTATGGAAACTACCTGCTCCACCGCCTCTACACAAACTGAGGTAACACCTACGGATATTCCCAGTACTACTGAAGGCTCCAGCAAGCTGGCTTGTAATAATACACAACGGTGGCACTATGTAGTCGTAAGAAATCTTCCTGCAGGGTTTACGCCTAACAACATAGTTCACTACGTTAAGGAAAAGCTTGGGACTACAGAGTTTATTCGATGCTACCACCTAATCAATCATATCTCAAATATTGATTTTAAAATTGGAACTCAGTCAAAAAAGTCAGCTGAAAAGCTTTTAGACAGCAATCTATGGCCACATGGCGTAGTAATAAAACGGTCAGCTGTATCCGAACTTACAGAAAAATCTACACCGAACCTCCCACCTCCCTCCACACCGAAAAAACTGCCCACCAACTCGAGCTCCGTCAGTTCACTGGTTGTCTCCTCTCCAATTTCTCCAAAGGGCACTATAATATCTTCTGACAAAGAGGCCATTGCTGCCTGCAAAGCAGATGTCTTGTTGAGCGACAACTGCTATAGTCTTTCCAAGAAAGCTCCTACTGACCAAGAACCTATTTTTGATCCAATGTCTCCCCCAACAGTGAAGCTTACACGAACCGAAAAAAGTTCTGATAACCGTTTCCTCATGTCTAGACTAAGAGAACCAGCCATTTTAAAGGCCTTCAAGTTATATCTCGCCTTCCTGCACGACCAACCTGCGCCAATTCACTTTGAAGGGTTTACAAATACAAGCACCAGGCTGTTTTTGGCTTCTGAAGGCATTCCTATAGATTATAGAACCCTACATAAGATATATTTCGATTTTCATGCTGCTTACGGATTTAACGCAGCAGAAGTGGAAGCGGATCTTGCAGCCTATGGATCCTACATATCTTCGGAGAGATCGATTCATCTTCAGAGGACCAGAGAATGCCATAAAAATTATTTTACCAGCAATTCTCCCAAAAAAAAATTTTAGAAAACACGACGTGTCCTGAGGAACTAGATTCCTCAAAACTTCCTGTTGTTACTAGTCTTAATATGGTTCTAATTAATATTGCTTCTCTAAGAAATAAAACTGACGAGTTGTACCTATTTCTGGAAGAATTGGAGTTCCCCCAACTTGTTGCAATTACTGAGCACTGGCTGAATCTAAACGAACCCTTTTATATTGAGAGGTATACCACAGTAGCTAGATATGACAGAAAAAACTCAGCTCATGGGGGAACACTGATTCTATCCCTAAATGGAGATTTCATGTCGGTATCTAAATATGATCATTTGTTAGCGGATAGCTCTTTTGAATTCTCTATAGTATATAATCAAAACCTTGATCTTTATGTAATTTGTATTTATAGATCACCAAACTCTGATGCACAATCATTTTTAAATAGCCTGGTAAGTTTGCTAGACAGCCTACCGATTAAAGGTAAAAAAATTCTATGCGGGGACTTTAATATTGACTATGCTACTGTTTGTGCCATCCAGAAATATCTAATTTCTATATTCGACTCTTTCGGTCTTTCAATGCATGTATCCTCGCCAACTAGAATTTCAAAAAACTCTTCTTCTATCATCGATTACATGGCGTCTGATTTTTCTCCATCAGAGGTGCAATCACAGGTCTATAACTCAGGTCTTTCCGATCACGAGGCGGTAATTTCCAGGTTTAGTTTACCTATTAGGCCCTTACCAAGATCTCGCCATCGGGGCAGAATTTTCTCGGCCGCAAATTTCTCAGTATTTCATAATATTTGCTTTAACACCAATTGGAATTTTGAATCTGATAATGTCAACACAAACTTCAGAACTTTTTTAAATAAAACTTTAAGTGCTTTTAACAAGGCCTTCCCGCTTAAGAATATCAAACCTAAGCGGCATAAACCTTGGACCACGAAAGGAATACGAATTTCTGCTAAAAATATGCGCTCGCTCTCATATATAAAAAAATTCACCGACTCCTTTCTTATTCTCGACTATATCTCTAATTATAGGAGGATCTACACTACTCTTATTAAGTCAGCATAAAAATTACACTACCGAAAACGTCTAACAAACTCTAATAACGTTTCAAAAGAAACCTGGTCCATCATCAATAACCTCAGAAACAAATCAAACCCTGTGACTCAGATCTTGCCAGGGGCTAATGATCTAAATGATTATTTTATTAATGTAAGCAAAAATGTTACCTCTAGTATCTCGCCAAGTTTGGACCCTCTTTCGTTTCTCCCTCCTTCAAAAAATTTAGCTGATAGCTTTTTCTTAAGTCCCGTTAGCAACACTGAACTATTGAGGGTAATACATAATATCAAAAGTAAATCTTCGTGTAGCACTGATGGCCTATCAATTAGAATATTCCTGAACTTGCCACTCCCAGTCATAGAGGCCCTTACAACATTAATAAATGAGTCCTTTATAAAAGGTGTATTCCCTGATTGCCTTAAAACAGCTATAATTATTCCACTTCATAAAGGCGGCGAAAAAACTAACTCTTGCAATTATCGCCCAATTGCACTACTACCAGTGCTATCAAAAATCATCGAAAGGCTACTGAAGAACCGTCTTATGCCATTTCTCCTGAAACATCAGGTAATATCCCCGGAGCAGTTCGGATTTCTACCCAACAAGTGCACCAGTGACGCCATGTTCACGTTGCTTAGAGGCGTCTACTTATCTCTCAATAACAACCACCCAACTGCCTCAGTTTTTTGTGACTATGCGAAAGCCTTTGATTGTGTTAGTCATGAAATTCTGATAAACAAACTACATTTTTATGGAATTCGTGGTACTTCTTTAAATTGGTTCAAATCTTATCTTGGAAAAAGGCAACAACTTGTAAGGGCTAATGGTTCCGATTCTGATTGTAAGTTGATTACAAGTGGAGTCCCTCAAGGTTCAGTCTTGGGACCTATTTTTTTTTGTTATACATTAATGATATCACGAACCTTAAAATTAATGGAAGAATCTCCATTTTTGCTGATGGCACAAGCATAACATGGAGTGATTTTGATACAACGTCTTTACACTCTAGTATCTCCAAAGACTTGGTTACAATTAAGGCTTGGTCCGATTCCAATATGCTTTGTTTTAACGTCGATAAAACGGTGGCGTTATCTTATAAGGGAACTTTACAACCACTTCAGGTACATAACAGCAATATTGAATACGTAGAGTCGGTTAAATTCCTGGGTTTAAATATAAATAGCAACCTAAAATGGTCTAATCATATTGACACCTTAACTAAAAAACTTTCTACCGCCTGCTTCGCCATTCGATCAGTTTCAAAAGAACTAGACGTTCCTTCTGCCAGACTTACTTATTTCTCTTTATTTGAATCCCACCTCCGCTATGGCCTTCCCTTTTGGGGCTGCTGTACCACCGAGCAATTTCGTAGTATTTTTATGCTTCAAAAGAGAGCCATTCGTTATTTGTTTGGTCTAAATAATAAAGCTCACTGCCAATACTATTTCAAAAAACATGAAATATTAACACTTCCTGCATTATTTATTTTGGAAACGGTATGTTTGCTGAGAAAACATATAAACACCCTCCCAGAAAGGCCACAACATGTATACCCTACCAGAAACTCTAGGCATGATATTTATCTTCCCATTCCTTCTACAGAATTAATAAAAAAATCAATTATTTACAACGCCATAAAACTTTACAACAATCTGCCAGTACATTTAAAATCTATCCCTATGCTTGCACAATTTCGAAAAAACACCAAAGCATACCTCATTGAGAGACCATTTTACAGCGTTAATGATTTTTTTTTTTTCAGTGAGTAAGTCTCTTTAAATTGTCACTAAACTCGCTTGTTTACTTAAATCTTTTGTGAGTCATGTCCTAACTCATAGCATAGAATTTTGTAAATCATTATATAGGGAAAAGAACTGTCGAACATTCACTTAAAACTTAATTATTTTTGTTAGGTATTGGATTAAAAACAATTTAATTCTTTTTGTATACTACATTCTACACTAGTTCAATATACCTTCTGTTTAACATCACAATTATTTGTATAACTATAATAACATAGAGTTTAAGGTCGCATAGTTGCAATTTTGATTTCAATGTCATCGAAATTATTCACCTCGTACATGTGTGTTTGTTTACTTTTATAAGGTTATCATGATTCATTTACTGTTTGCAATGTTATGCTATATTCTAACGTGTGTTTTACGATTTGGTAAATTGATAATTTACATTTTAAAAAAAAAAGCACTGACCTGTCGAAATTATTTTCGATTAATGTTTTGATATGTCTTATTTTTAGGTATATTTTGCTTTGTCCATAAAATTGTAGAATTTTTCTGCGGCAATAAAGCATACTTTTGTTTGTTTGTTTGTTCCTCTGAGAAAACTTATTGGACAAAAGAATCGTCTATACAAAAAATATAAAAGGTCCAATAAAGATGTTGACTATTTTGATTACTGCGACATATGACGTGAGGTTAAGCTTCGGTCTGATATGTGCTATCTTGCATATGTCACACAAACTGAATTGCTTATCACAGAGAATATCAGGCATTTTTGGTCTTTTGTACGTAATTTGAGAAGAGACTGGGCTGCCCAGTGCCATGAATTATGACGGAGAGCAAATTACCGGTTCGAATAACATCGCTAATGCCTTCGCCACTCACTTTGAGTTTTGCTATTCACGTCACCGTAGTTTAGATTTTAGCAAGATTGGCCCTATAAGCTGTTCGGGAAAGTTACTATCAACCTATTGTATTACAGAGGCGGAAACCTGCAATAAAATAAAAACCCTTGATCTTTTTAAAAAGGCTGGTCCAGATGGAGTTCCCACTATTTTATTGGAACGTTGCTGCGAGTCGTTGTCACGGCCCCTTTGTAAAATTTTTCAGAAATCTTTTAATCTGGGTTCCTTTCCCGAAATTTGGAAGTTTTCCACTCTCATGCCGATCTTTAAATCTGGGGATAAAAGCGATATTAAAAACTATAGAGGTATTTCCTTGCTTTCGCATATACCAAAGCTGTTTGAGGCAATTATCACGGATCATATCTTTGAGTCTTTGAAGCACTACATCACTAGTATGCAACACGGTTTTTATAGTGGTCGCTCAACAACTACAAATCTTGAAATTTTCCAGAATTACTTAACAACATCGGCTGAGGCTGGTCAACAGATCGATGTTATATATACTGACATATCGAAGGCTTTTGATAGGGTTTGCCATCAGCTTCTGTTATCGAGTCTGTCAGCGAGTTAGCGTATGTGGTTCAATTTCTAGAGAGGTTGTTGTGACATCTGGTGTCCCGCAGGACTCTCATATTGGTCCAATTCTCTTTCTACTATTTATAAATGATATAGTATCATGCTTTAAAGTGTCTAAGTGTCTCTTATACGCAGACGATTTAAAGTTCTTTTCACCAGTTTCCTCTGAATCAAATCCACTGCAATCGGACTTGGAAAAGCTTATCAAATGGTGCACATTAACCATCTTCTTCTTAATGTTTCTAAATGTAAAGTGCTCCGTTTTCATAAACGCATTAAACCCATACTCTCCTCCTACTTCATAGATAACGTGAGTCTTGAAGTCGTTAGTTCCTTTACAGACCTGGGCGTTATTTTTGATGAGAATTTAACTTTTGGTCTGCACATTGATAGTATTATACTGAAGGGTTTCAGGCTGTTGGGCTTTATAAAGCGGCAAACAAAACATGTCACAGATTCTAAAGCAATTGGATGTCTTTATAACTCACTTGTTCGCAGCGTTCTGGAGTATTGTTCTACAGTTTGGAGTCCATCGTATCAGTGCCACATCGATAAAATCGAAAAAGTCCAAAATAGATTTGCCAAATACCTTTTGTATAAGTTTAATTTTCCGTACCAGGGTTTATCGTATAATACCAGAGCTCTTCTGTGTGGCCTTCAAACACTCGAGTTTCGAAGAAAGAAGGCACTTCTAGTTTTTCTTCACAAACTGCTCAGTGGAGATATTGACTGTCCGATGTTGCTTGAGTCGGTCGCATTTCTGGTTCCTATTAGGAGAACAAGGTAATCTCAACTCTTTTTTGAAGGATACCATCGTACAAATTATGGGCTTAGCGCATTTGTCGATCGACTGGTAGGCAATTACAATCGTCACTTCCCTGATTATGACATTTTCAGTTTGAGCACTTTACAGCTTAAAAGGCGGTTAAACGAATTGCTTTTATGATTGTTTTATATCTATATATACTTTGTATCTATTTTTATTCACTTGTATTTTAATTATTTATGTATTGTGTTGCTTTTTTGACGAACTATTGTGTGTTCTTTTTTTTTCTTTATTTTCTATTCGACATGCCTCTTGGGGCTATTTTACTTTTTACTTTATCTATTTGACCTTGCATGTGAATTCGTACCATTTGGAATGTTTAGTATTATGTAGTGTACGTTTCAGAAGGGCCACTTGTCCGATGCGTGCATCGGCTTCGTCTTTACAAAAAAAAAAAAAAAAAAAAAGAAACCGCAGGTTTTTGGCCGCTGCGACATCTATAGTGGTGAGGGAGTCGTTTTTATTGTAGTCGTAAATAATTATATTTTACCCTTGAAATAAATTCTGTTTTTGCCAAATTTTAAGCTACAGTTTTTAAAACTTATTATTTTATTTTGGTTTTCTGTACAACTTACCACATTATGGAAATCATCTTCCAATTTTTCCAAGGCATCTTGTAAATGTTTATGTTGAGAGTACCTTGCAAAAATAACAGAATGATCTCCGGTAGCCAACGAATAAGAATCCAGGGAATATTTGATAACTAAATTGCACACAGATATGATCTGCCCTTCACTGACAGTGTCCAGTACTAGAATATTTTTGGGGGAGTCATATATTCTTATAAGTAGCAGCCTAAAAATAACATAAACATATTATTTGTTTGTGCTATTTTAATTAATGTTAAGTAAATTTTGTTGGCATTAAACTTAACTAAGACTCTGAGTTATAAATTATACGTAGAAGACATTAAATTATTTCTAATAATCTTAACTCTAACAAATATGTTGACGTGAACAAAGCCTAAATTATAAAGTGGGCTATGAAAACAATTGAATAAACTTTTCTTTCAACAATTCTATTAGGACAGAGAGAGTTCAATTCACGTTTGCTTATATTCAATCACCTGCTAACTGACAGAATTGAAATATAGGTAAGAAATTAAAAAAGGAACATAATTTTCCTATATAGTCAAAAGCAGTGCGGTCAAACTTTTTAAGTTTGTTTTTCTTTTATTACGTGTAATCATATCCTCCGCATAAAAACCGGAAGATGAATTAGATAGACCTATGATATTTTCATATGAAAAAAGAAGATAAACATATAAATACCAGCAGTTGCAAAAATCTTTGAGCGATGTGACTTCAAAGTCATATTGACAAGTCGGTGACAAAATGAGTAGTAGAAAACAATTTTCGGGTTTTTAGCATCCACAAGCAAAACAAATGGTATTATACCTAATAAAATATTACGAAAATGAAAATTCACTGGCCAATATCCTGGAGACAGTAGCAAAAGCTCTGGGAATCGGTATAAGAACTGTGCATGAGAAAAACCTTATTTATTGCCGAAGAAGATTAAGAAATGTACATATAAAAAGACACAAGACTTAAGTGGCAATGTAAAAATCGATGTTTGTAATGCAATTTTCGATGTATACACATCAAAAACTAATATAACCGTTCAAGTTTTAAAAGAAGCTTTAAAAAATCGAGGCATATTGGAAATTGGACTAAAATCGCAGTCAAAATTAATAAAAATGTTGGGATTTCGATATAAAAAGGACTGTAATCGAAGATTTTTATGCGAGTTGCCACATATAGCAAGTCAGCGTATCCAGTTTTTAAAGAAATACACGGAAAATGTTAATTCAAAATTCAGAAAAGTGGTATTTTTAGACGAGACTTGGATATTTTCTAGGGGAAGTGGTTCGAAATCTTGGCAGGACGAGTCTGTAAAAAGTGTCAAGAGAAAAAAAGGGATGTGGGACGGGAAAACGGTTCATCATTTTACATGCAGGTTCTTCAACAGGATTTCTCCCAGGTGCAAGTTTGCTGTTTTCTTCAACATCCAAAAATATGGACTACCATGATAATATGAACTGTGAACTGTTTGAAAAGTGGTTAAAAGAACAACTGATTCCAAATTTAGATGCTCCATCTTTAATCATTCTAGACAATGCATCTTATCATTCAAGAATCTTAAATAAACAACCTACTTCATCCTGGAAGAAAAGTGATATTTATGACTGGCTAATAAAACAAAAACAAAATCCTTAATCTAATATGCTGAAACTAGAAGTTCTTTAATGGCAAAATCTATTAAAAAACCAACAATATTTGCCGTAGATGAAATATTACGGGAAAATGGATATGAAGTTTTACGACTGCCGCCATACCATTGCCAGTTTAAAGCAATAGAATTAATATGAGCTGGAGCAAAATCATATTACGAAAAACACGTGAACGATGGTCTTACATCAGATGTGCAATTGCAAGTGCAAATTGTTGGCAAGATTCATTAAATTATATTTAGCCAGAGTACTAGAAGAGATCTGTGGAACATACGGAGAAATTAATATGGGATTGGTGGAATCGAGAACGAGTTCTAGATGTCGAAATAGCACCAATGATCATTGCGTCATTTGAGGACGACTCAGAAGATGAGGACTTTTTAAGTGATGATGATATTTTTTAGTCTATAATATTAAAAAGTTTCTGAAGAGTTATATTAGTCTTTGACGTGTATAAATCATAAATTGCATTATCAATATCCATTTTTGCCTTGTAACTTAAGTCTTTTGCCTTTTTGATTTTTTCGTGTATATTTCTTAATCTTCTTCGGAAGTAAATTATGTTTTTTTTTCATGCACAAGTTTCTGTACATTCCTTATACCGATTTTCAGAGCTTTTGCCACTGGCTCCTGGATATTAGCCAGCGAATTTTAATTTAAAATTTTTTTTATTAGATTTGACACCATTTTTTTGCTTACTTTTTTAGTACATTTGTGATTTTGTAGGCAATAAATAAAAAATTATAGAATACTTGTTCCAATTTTAAAGCGTCTTTAAAATAAGTAAATTTTTTTATTAATTACAAGACAAAATTTGATATATAAAAATCGGTAAAATCGCTTTACCGGAAACTCGAGGCTAACGAAAAATACATATATATATATATATATATATATATATATATATATATATATATATATATATATATATATATAGCCTGTATTTTTCGCATGCATGGCCCTTAATTTTAAACTGAAATTTGAAGAAATCGGATGAGTAGTTTTTTAGCTAAGCCGCGACCAGACAGACTGACGGACAGACATACCTACAGACAGACGGAATTGAGAAAACATGTTTTCCGGCATCTAGGGACCCTTAAACGTAAAGATCTGAAAAAATCTCACGAGGAAAGTAATAACTATTTTGTGTTTTTAACAAAAGTGTATAATATTTTTGCAAAATAAAATTTTTTTGTTATCACAATACAAAAAAAACAAGCTTTCTTTGCCCAGGGGTGGCCCGCATTTAAATAAATGACACTGTATAAGTGGTTAGATTTTTAGGTCAAGCGGGGCTCATAATTTCTGGTGATTGATAAAAAAATCTCACTTTCATTAAGTGGCTGTATAAACAGAACATAGCCTGATTGTTCCACTGATTCGAACCGCCTTCCGACATTTTGTGTTATCTTGTTTTGCCAACGAACAAATTTTAACCAAATACATATTTAGCGAATTTTCTTATTTAGTCCCTCGGCATTTAATATATAAAATAATATTAAGTGGCTATCTTAATAATATTGCATAATATAATTAAAAAAAAACTATTTTTTTTCTCCCTGTATATTTGTAAATAGCCCATCGAGATTTAATAGCTCGATAAAAAAATATCACACAACATTTTGGTATTCACTGCGTTTTCTGATTTGATTCATAATGTGGGTGACCTTTGAACCTGCACGATAAGACTGCATTTGACTATAGCATTTTTTTTCAAAATTTTGAGAAAAAAGGTAGTTTTTTGTGCTAATTTCTAAAGAAATATCAAATTTGACAGGTAAGATAATTCACGAGCCTAACTTCTTTGTCATTTTCCATTATTTCTGAAGCAAAATTTTCTGCAAACTCAAGTTTTATTAAGGTTGGTTATTAAAAAAATTTATATGATATATGTATAATAGCAGAAATATATAATTTCTGCAAGTGCAAAACGGCCTAAAAGAAGAATTGCTTTCGATTATGTCACAGGGTACCCTCCTGCGATCATGATTCTGGGCCTTTACCCTCATCAGACAGATTGCTCAATATGACAAAATCGAAAACGAAACGTCTATCATACTGAAACAGTACTACAAGTTAAATGTAACATTTAGCACCACCTATCGGGGCTCCGGTGATTTCCGGCTGCAAACCCGTAGGTAATTTAACAAGCATGCACTAGCACCATCATGCGGAGAGTAGATACTAAAAATCGATAAAAATGCGCTCTCACACATCTTTATCAAAAGTTCTTGGCCGGAAAAGATATATGTATAATAGCAGAAATATATAATTTCTGCAGGTGCAAAACGGCCTAAAAGAAGAATTGTTTTCGATTATGGCCCGGATCCCCGATAGGTGGTGCTAAATGTTACATTTAACTTGTAATACTGTTTCAGTATGATAGACGTTTCGTTTTCGATTTTGTCATATCGAGCAATCTGTTATTTCAGATCTCCCTAATCAGTTAGATAATACATATTTTGTACATATTCATACATACACAGATTCTTTGATAAAGGAATTGAAATTTGAATGATTAAGTTATTTGTCTCTTCTTTTTTAAGAAAATTTCAATGCGTAAAGTTCTATTTATTCAGAGTTGGTTGTAAAATGTAATTTTTAATTAAAAAATCATGCTTCTTGGGATTAGAACGTGTCAAATTGGAATTACTATCCGACGTTTCGCTTTCGATTGCACGAGACATTTTCAGGGAAATTTACTCCACAAGATCTGAACACTGAATGAGATCGAAAAGATTCAGGCGAGCTTTTATACTCGACTTGTGCTCGCCGAACCGTGACCCTGTGTTAAGATTGGTTTCCACGTGTGACGAAAACTGTAACCCGTATCCCTATTAAAACTTTTTGTATGTTTAAATATTTCAATAGATTCTCTAATTTTATAAAAACCTGGAACCGATGCTAGAACCTTGGATTTCTTTACATTTATGAAATGGTCAGTGTTATGCTGGTGTTCAGCTACAGCAGATTAAACAATTTGTTTCTTTTTAATACATCATTTGGCTAGTTGATATTGAGCGTCCTCTTTCTCCCACATACACTTCTTCACAGGAGCAAGGAATTGTATATACTCTTTCTGTTTGGAAAGGTACAATATCTTTCGGGGATCGCAAGCATTGTCCAATCTTCTTATGTGTATTGAAGATTGTACGTATTTTAGACCGCCCAAGTAATCGTCCTATTTTGTCTGTAGTGCCATGTATGTAGGGAAGAACAACACTACCTAATGGTGGCTTTTTATCATTCTCTTTTGGCGGAGTTGGATTACTATATCTTTTAATTGAATGCGTAATATTTTCAGTGCAATAGCCATTCCCTCTGAGAGCTTCGGTCAGTTTCGATGTTTCTGATGTTAAAGAAACTTGCTCAGAAATTGAGATAGCTCTGAATACTAGTGAGTTAATAATCGATTTCTTTTGTGCTGGATGGTGATGTGAATTTGCATTTAAGCATCTATTTGTATACGTCGATTTCCTATACATAGAATGTCTTATTGTACCCTTTTCCTTCCTTTGAACACATACATCTAGAAAGGGAATCGTTCCATTAGATTCAATTTCCATTGTGAACTTGATATTATGATGTTGCTGATTATGGTGGTCCAGAAATACGAGGAGATTATCCTGTCCATGAGGCCAAACAACAAAAGTATCATCTACATATCTGAATCATTTGGTTTTAGTGGAGCGGATGTTAGAGCAATATCCTCAAAGGCTTCCATAAAGATATTCGCTACCACAAGTGATAGAGGAGATCCCATAGCTGCCCCTGAAGTTTGTTCATAAAAAGTTCCTTAAAAAATGAAATAAGTAGATGTAAGACAAGCTTCCACTAGGTCTATTAAGTTCTTATCAAGATTATTATTATCCAGTATGTTTGATATAAGGGAAATTGAGTTGTTGACAGGAACATTTGAGTATAGTGATTCTACATCGAAAATGACCAAAATAAACATTAAAATTAAAAATTGTTAGTTAAATTGTTATTTAATTTTTATTGCCTATATTGAGTCCTAATATCTTATGGATGACATTATAACTATAACAAGGCAAAGTAAACAGATTAAAACTTATTTCAAGTATTTCATTTTTATAGTCAAAAGCAGTGTTATCGTGCGGGTCATACGATTTATCAACGAAAAATTTTTTAAGTTTGTTTTTCTTTTATTACGTGTAATCATATCCTCCGCATAAAACCCGGAAGATGAATTAGATATTATATCAGTTATTTTCAGAACAATATTTCTCAGTTACATGGCCCTGTAGACACTATGAAAATTTAACTGAGTGACGCCCAAACTAAAGTATAAGTATTCCTTGCTCACTTCTTGACCAAGAGCTGCCGATCGCTCAACAACTGCTATTTTAAAGAGAAGTCATTTTCCCTACAACAGCATAGTTAAAAATCTCTATCTTGAAAATATAGAGTTTGTGAACCTTTAATTTTTTTTGTGATATAAACTACCTCCCAAAATTTTAGACATGAATTGATTTATGGTGTATAAATAACCCTTTGTATCGGCTAAAAACCGTCACTGGTGGAAAAATGTACATACATTTGTGTATTTTACTGCTAGATTTTAAAATAAAAAATTACAATCTTAACTTACTTTTGCTGAACGTCGGCAAGCCAAATTTCTTGTTTATCCGTTATGTGCTTTTTTATGACTAAGCCTGCGGTATCAAACTCGTTTAAAAAACGATTTGCCTTTATGAAAATCGGTAACTCTCCTATTTCCGTGATTTTCCTCCTAAATTTCTGGAATCTGTCGTCCTTTGGTTTACCTCCCATTCGAAACTGAGTGGTCTGACTGGCACTCAGGCCCCATTTTGAACTGAAAATGCGTATTTCATTATATTTCTACGTTCCACGAGAAATGAAGTAAACGATGAGAATGATTCATAAAAAAATCGGTAAATTCTCCTCTACCCAAAACTTCCATCTTATGGAATTCCACTACGAACAGATAATACAGTTTATATGGGATGGTCCATTTAAAGTATTACAATATTTAAGAAAAATCTTATTAAAAAAAAAAATTAAAATTGGGGTGTTGCCTGCTTGCTATTTGATAGTATAGGCAACTTATATGGCCATTTTGCTCTAAACATTTATTAATCCTTTTTCTAAATGAGTTTCGAACTCTTAACATCACAGCTTGAGTGATTTATTGAAATGCGCGTCTAATCCTTTGCTTCATGTCTTTGACTGTAGTCGAAGCTGTCGCCATGACTTTCTTTTTTTGATAAAACCCCATAAAAAAAAGTCAAAGGAAGTCAAGTCTGAGAATCGAGTAGGCCAGTTTACCGCCCCCCAACGTCCGATCTATCCGTTAAGATCAGTTTCGTTGATAATATTGTGTATAATGTTTCAATCTAGGTTCCTTTCCTGAAAGTTGGGAGTTTTCTACTCTCTTGCCAATCTTTAAATCCGGTGATAAAGGCGATATAAAGAATTATAGAGATATTTCATTACGTTCACACATACTAAAGCTATTTGAGGCAATTATCACTGATGATATCTTTGAATCATTAAAACACTACATTACGAGTATGTAACATGGTTTCTATCGGGGTCGCTCAACGACTACAAATCTTGCAATATTTCAGAATTACTTAACTGCACGCAGTATTATGGAACATTTGCAAGCCCTCCGCCGCTGCAATATTATGTTAAAGCTGTAGCTGTAGATATTTATTAGCTTCAATGTGATTTAATTAGGGAAATATGTATAGTTGGGCGCTAAATTCGAATTTTTGTGAAAAAATCAAATCTAGAATTATAAAATAGAAGTAGATTTGTCCATTTTCGACCATATTTTGACCACTTTTTGACGCAAATGCCGTCGCATAAAATTTTTTTTTAACACAATGGCTCTTTACCGCCTCGCATTGATCCTTTGTCTACATAACTACAAAATTTGAAATGGTAAATCGTACTCATGTCTTTGTATTTCTGCAGCGCTTGAACCCATTTTTAACCGAAATGTAATTTAAATTGCCTATACATATCACATATTTTTAAGGTCGAACACGCAGGAAGTTTTTTCTAATATGTAGGTACCTTTTCATTTTATTTTGAACTTGACTAAACTTTGTCGCTGCACTTCTCCCTAATTACATCAGTTGAGGCTGACCAACAGATTGATGTTATTTACACTGACATATCTAAGGCTTTTGACAGTGTTTGCCATCAGCTTTTATGGAAATTGCAGCAAATTGGTTTTTGTGGAAACTATCTGGAGTGGATTAAATCATATTTGTTTAATCGTCGTCAGCAGACCAACTTGTCTGGTTCAGATTTCAGGGAGGTTGTTGTAACGCAGGGTTCACATATTGGACCAATTTTATTTTTACTCTTTATAAACGATACAGTGTTTTGTTTTAAAAAGTCTCAATGTCTATTATATGTAGATGACTTAAAATTCTTTTCACCGGTTTCCTCTGACTCTAATCCACTGCAGTCTGACATTGAAAGACTCTTCAAATGGTGCCACACTAATTTATTTGCATCTTAACATTTCTAAAGTAAAATGCTTCATTTCCATAATCATATTAATCCCATACACTCCACCTACTTCATAGATACTGTACATCTTGAAGTTGTTACTTCTTTCACTGATCTGGGTGTTATTTTTGATGAAAATTTAACTTTAAATCTGCATATTGATATCATTGTACTTAAGGGTTTTAGATTGCTGATACAAAGCATGTGATTGATACTAAAGCAATCGGGTGTCCTTATAACTCATTGGTTAGGAGCGTTTTGGAATACTGTTCAGCAATATGGAGTCTTTCATGTCAGTGGCACACTGACAGAATCAAAAAATGACAAAACAGATTTGCAAAATAACTCTTATATAAATTTAATTTTCCATATCAGGGTCTAACATATAACACAAGAGCTCTTATTTGTGGCCTGCAAACCCTAGAGTTTCATAGAAAGAAGGCACTTCTTATTTTTCTACACAAATTGGTCAATGGAGGGACTGACTGTGAAATATTTATTTATTTATTTAATGTACTCAAAATTTTACAATTTGTAAGGTATATATAAGAATTTAATGTTTAGAGTACAGGTTTTAAGTGTACGATGAATTCACATGAATTTGTGGGTACACTGATTACCAATAAATCAATATTGTTTTACTAATTTTCAGCTATTTTCCCAAAGTAAAGCAAATTTCTGAGAATTACAAGTGAAAACTTAACTCTAGTGTTAAAGTAAATTAAAGTAAGTTTGTCTGAAACCAAGGAATTATATCACAAATCTTATCAAAATTTTCAGCTATCAATTTAAATATTATCTTTTTATTTCTTTGAAAATTTAGTGCAGTAACCCTAAAGGGAATTTTATTTGTAATTTTAGGTATTATATATGTGAAATGCCTTTGCACAGATGAGAAACGGGTATTTGGCGTAGTCAAGTTTTTATTCCAGTATGCCCTTGTACCCAGACCATGTGACACGCAATCTTCCCGTGACTGATTCTTGAAATATAACTTAAAACATGTCTTTATATATAGTTGTCTGATATTCATAAGTTTTATATTTCTGAACAATATATTTGTTGGATACATCCGTTTTTTAAACATTATTATTTTTAAAAAGTACTTTTGTAGTATAAATAAAGAAGTCAGAATGTTGTTAGAAGCTGCCCCCCATGCGGAGATCCCGTAGCACAAAACCGATTCCACAAGTGCCTGGTATAACATCCGTAGCACATGATACGGTACTATCTGTCTCAGGAAGTAAAATTTGTATATGTTCTTTCTTAATTTCTCCATAACTAGGTTTACATGCTCATGCCATCTGATATACTGATCAAAGTAGACTCCAAGATATTTTTTTTCAAAATATTTACAACCCCAATCATGAATTTTTATTGATACATTTTCTGGTAGGTTCCGATTTGTCATAGTGAAAATTAAGAATTTTGATTTATCTATGTTAAGTGTTAATAGACTTTTTTCCAACCAGCACTTGATTTTCTGCATAGTCTGTTCAGCTTCTTTTAATACGTTATTCCAACTATTGTCCTTTATTAATATTACTGTATCATCCGCATAACATACAACCATATTATCACAAATATCTGTAAGGTTATTCACATATATTAAGAAGAGAATCGGTCCAAGTACCGTGCCCTGTGGTACACCAAAATCAATTCTTTTTGGGTCGCTTTCATAATTTTTTATTTTTACTTTCTGCATTCGTTTATCGAGGTATGATCTAAACAGGTCATTAATTTTACCACGTACTCCAATGTTCTCTAATCTTTCTAAAAGAATCTGGTGCTCCACAGTATCGAATGCCTTTGATAGGTCTAGGAAAATTGCCATTGGTTTATGTCCTTCATTAAAACTCCTTGTGATAAATTCCGTCACCTCGGCAACAGCATTCTCGGTACTGCAGCCATCTCTAAACCCAAATTGATGATTGGACATTAATCCATTTTTTCCAGATAATCCCAAAGTCTCAATTTTATACATTTCTCAACTATTTTGCTCAAGGTACTTATAATTGCAATAGGTCTGTAGTTAGTTTTTTCTGTCTTATCGCCTGATTTAAATATTGGTATTACAATGGCATTTTTGAAGATATCCGGAAAGACGCTTGTCTCGAGAACACTGTTTACCAGGTGTCTTAGAGGTTTTACCAAAAAAAGTGAGTTCTCCTTAACAAATTCCGCAGAAATACCATCTTCGCCACTAGCTACTCCATTTTTTAATGAAATTATTTCTTTTAATAATTCGGTTTCAGAAATTGGAGCCATAAATATGGAGTGTGTGCATACTGGCCCGTCGTCAACGGGATTTAGGGGCTTCTCAATTTTGTTTGCAAGTTTCTGGCCTACTTTACAAAAGTATTTATTTAATTTTTCTGCTATGCCTATATTATCTAAAATATCTTTTCCATTATCATCTTTAATTACTTTTATCTCATGTTTAGTATTATTTTCGCCTATGGCATGTTTTATGGAATTCCACATTTTTTTAGGGTTTTTTAGATTGTTATTAATTATTCCTTGATAGTACATATTTTTCACCTTATTTATTAGTTTTGCTAACCTATTTCGGTAATCCCTAAACTCATTTAGAGTTTGCAGGTTACCAGGACTTCTTGCAGATTTCCTTTTTAACTTGTCTCTAATCCTTATTGAAGTTAATATACCTGATGTGATCCATGGTTTGATACGTTGATTTTTTGATTTTATTTTTACTTTATTCGTACAGCTTTTAGTAATGTTTTTGATAGTATTTACAAGTTTACCAGCTATTTGATTAGGGTCATTGCATTCATATAGTAAATCCCATTTGTAGTCTGATAGTTTTTAATTTTTTGGTAATCTACTTTATCATAAAATCTAGTTATGTTTTTGTGTGATTGAATAACATCTTGCATTTTCATATTAATTACCGCTGGGTAGTGATCTGTTAGACCCGAAATCAGTACCAGTCCCAGGATATTTTCTATCTTGCTATTTTTATCAATCTTTATCTAGGCATGACTTTGATTCACCTGCCACTCTAGTTTCCTTATTTATAACACTTTTGTATCCAAACTCCCCTAATATACCTATATAGTTGTTTGTTACTCGTGTATCTGTGTTTAATATATTAATGTTGGTGTCCCCTGTAAAAATTTTTATGCTGCATTTTTTATAGTTTTTCAGAAAGAGTTCGTTTAAATCTTGAATATAATCTTCTGGTTTAAGCGATGGGGATCTATAGTTTGCAATAATACCAACAGATTTTTTGTTTTTTGTTAAGGTTACTCTTAAAAATTTTGAATTTCTTATACCTATTTTCATACTATTTTCAATTAAACTATTTTTTACATAAATTAGCGTACCATCACACTTATTTATATAACTTTCATTATAAAATACTTCATATGTTTTTATTTTGAATTGTTCTAAATTTTCTATTTTGTTGGTTTCAGACAAAACAATTACATCAAAATTTGTATTTAATGATTCCAAGTATGCGACTAAATTATCAAAATTTTTTGTTATGCTTCAAATATTCAGGTGTATTAAGCTAAAACCGTTAGAAGTTCTTACAAAATGTTCAGAATTATCTATGCTCTCACTCAATACTGTGGCACAGTCCTTATCTAATAAGAAAGATGTCGGATCGTTGAATTTTATTTATGTTTTTCCGATATATTGATATCACAACCTGATACGCACTGAAATCATAGTCTAGTTTTCGGATAGTTTTTGGCTTTCTCCTAGGTTTAGTCTAAGTTTTCCAATGTCGTCCCGGTTGTAAATCCTGTGGACTGGTTCAATTTCTTTTCTTCTTACGAAAATACATCCGTCCCTTACCCAGATGTATTTAAATCCATCATTGCGAAGTGATCTGGCATGCATGAACAGTTCCCTCGAGTCCCTTGACAAATCTTCATTTAAAAAAATAAGGTCTGTGTCACTCAGACCGCATTTATTTCCAACTATTTTACCCAACTGTTTCCTTTTTTGTATCAATTCATGTTTTTGTTCAACTGTTTTGAACATTATGGTGATAACAGTGTTGTCTTTCACAGATGTGTTCAATTTTATTTGTGTGTCCTGTAGTCTAGTATTTCTGGGTTAATATATTTGAGTACCTTCTTTGCTTTTAATTTTATTTCTTCTGGATTCTTATTTCCTCAGCTGTGCTTTTTACACCCATCATAACAATATTCTTTAATCTATTTTCATTTTCTTTCACATCACTTTGTATTTTAAGCTTCCTTAATTCCTTCTTTATATATTGGTTTTCTTTCTTTAATTCAATTATTTCTCTATTAAAAGTTTTATTTTGTTCTTTTTGTATTTCATATTGTTCGGCATAAAATTTTAGGTCTTGCCTGAGGTCTCGGATCTCATCCCTTAATTCCTTTATAGAGTCTATTACACTGGTTCCTTGATTGTCAACATATTACTGGAGTTGGTCTCATTTTTGGTTCCTATTAGGAGAACGAAAAAATCTCAACTATTTTTAGAAAGATACCACCCACCGTACAACTTATGGGCTTAGCGCATTTGTTGACTGGCTTGTATGCAACTACAATTGTCACTTCCCGGAGTATGACATTTTTAAACTCAGCACTTTGCAGCTAAAATGGCAGTTAAGCGGATTGGTTTTGTGATGTTTTCTGTCTGTCCTTGTTCATGTAGATTCTGCGTAATTTTGTAATATTTATGTATTATGTTAATGGTTAAATGATATGGTGAGGTCTGACCTGCGTAACACACAAGAATAGTGCAAAGCGAATCATCTGTCATTTAATGTGGCAAAAACCAACATTTTAAATTTTAAATGCCACATAAATGAAATTTTGTTTGATGGTCAGACTATGAAAAACATGACAGAAAACAAATTCTTAGGGTTGTTTATAGACAATAAATTGAAATTTGAGGTACATATTAATAACTTGTACAAAACATTGAGTTCTGGATGTTATGCCGTTCGTACAGTCAGAAATGAATTAAACGAAACAGTGGCAAGGAATGTCTATTTTTCAGTTATCGAGGCACATTTAAGATACGGAATATGTTTTTGGGGCTCTTGCTGCAATAACTTATTTCGGTCGATTTTCGTCCTGCAGAAGCGTTCTATAAGATACTTGTACTGCATGAAACCTCGTGATTCATGTAGGCCTGTATTTAAATCAAAAAAAATTCTGACTTTAGCAGGTCTGTTTATATTGGAGTCAGTATGCCTGATGCACAAAAAGTATTTGGACAGAATTCATACCTTGTCTTTGGTGGGCACCCGCAGCTCTTTCAATATTGGTCTACCTATACCTTCTTCAGCTCTAACTAAAAGTTCTATTTTTTATACCTCGAAAAAGATGTTTAATAACCTCCCAGTCAGTATTCGAAGCATCAGTAATTACAGATTGTTTAGAATTAGGGTTAAGAATCTAATGATCTCTGAGGCTTTTTATAGTGTTGAAGAATTTCTGTCTAAGAATTTTAATTAATGCTTCTTATGATATGTGTATATTTTGTACTAATAATTATACTTTAGGACTTGCATATGTTAAGTGTATTAAGTATGTTATTTTAGTTTCTTTTTTTTTTACTTGTTGGACAGGATATAGTATGGATGAATCTGTTTATTGAATTTTAATCTTGTGTATTATGTTGTTATATATTATGACTGATAGTCATTGTTGCAATGTGATGTGATATATTTTTTTTTCTTTTTTTAGTTTTTTTTATGTTTTGTGCAGTTTTATACTAATGTTGTATAATTATTTTCTTTTATTGAGGAATTTGACTTTGGGCTTTTTTGCAGTGATTTAATCATACTTGTCTCAAATTCTTTCTTGCCCATTCATTTATTTATTATTTTGATTGTTAACATATTTATTTTTATAGCTTTGTCATTGAGTACTTTTTATTTTAGACAATAAAGCATATTTTGACTTTGACTTTGACTAATACAAAAATATAAAACGCCGGTTCATTATCGGAGACTCTGCTCGCTCAGACGTCTTATTCATGCTCAGAGTGACGATGCATATAAAAATTATATAAGAAACGCTGAGATGAACATGATTTTTGATCCTTCCACCTTTTGGTCTTTTGTCCGAAGTAAAAAGGGGCATACTGGCATCTCCTGGTACCCTAAAGGAGGGTGACAACGAATACACAGATCCTCAAAGCATTGTTAATGCATTTGCAAATTATTTCCAAAGTGTTTATACTATTTCTTCTCCCAATAACTATGTTAAGTCCCCTATGTTGAACTCCGATATAATAGGCATTCACACAATATCCTCTCAAGACATAATACTAGCTAGCAAAAAACTCAAAGACAAACCAACAGCTGGTGTTGACGAAATACCCAGTTTTATAGTAAAAGATTGCGCGGGAGTCCTTTCTGTCCCACTTCTACACGTTTTTAACTTAATACTTGATAAGGGCATTTTTCCGGATACTTGGAAAACAGCAAAAGTCATACCTATATTTAAGAAGGGTGATAAAACATTGATACAAAATTTTAGACCCATCTCGATACTCTGTAATTTTTCTAAACTATTTGAAATTATTCTGTATGATCAGTTATATTCAGGGGTTCGAAAGCTTCTCTCTTCCCATCAACATGGCTTTCTAGATTCACGTTCTTGCACGACCAACCTGGCATCCTTGTCCCAGACTGCCTGCGAGTCACTGGATTCCAGGGGACAATTATTATTATTTTTTTTTTTTAAATGCTTTATTGTCAAAAAAATTTTACAATTTTGTGGACAAAGCTGTTGTAAAAAAAAAAAATAGTTTACAAACATCAAAATTAGCAAACAAAACAAAACAAAAACACATCATAAATATTATAGAAAAATAATATTTAAATCAAGAATTTAGAATATTAATATTATAGAATCCTAAAAGAAGTACATTAGAAATGTACTTTGTCAGTCGTACTATGTTATAAACATTTTCATAAATATAATGTAAAAAAATTAAAAAGCAAAGGAAAAAATAAAAAAGTACGAAACAATTAAAAAAATACATATACAAAATTCGGTAAAAATGGTTGGTAATGGCAACTATCACACTAGGGGTTCATAAGGATAAATTTATGTGTTGTAAAACTCGTTCACGGTGTAGAAGGCGCTTTCCAGTAAGAATGATTTCAAAGCCTTGCGAAATGAAGTCAGAGATATTATGGATTTGATGTTAAAAGGCAGGCGATTATGCATTTTTTTTGCATTGTAGATTACTGATCTTTTAATTAACTCTGAGTGTGGGGTTGGAAGATAGAGATCGTGCTCAGTATTTCTGAGAGGGTAGTTGTGAGAAGGTCTCTCTAATAGAGCACGTGCATGCTTGCGAATTAAGCAAACCGATTCCAAAATGAATAAGCAAGGAAGGGTTAGTATTTTATATCTTTTAAAGAAATCTCGGCAGTGAGTTCTACTGTTAAGTCTCAGTAGGTAACGAACAGCTCTTTTTTGTAGTATAAAAATTCGATCAAATTGAGTCGCACAACATGTACCCCAGAATGGAATAGCATATCTGAGGTGCGACTCAACAAGAGCAAAATAAACAGTTCTAGAGGTAGAAAAGCTAAGCTCCTCGGAAACAGATCTTAACGCAAAGCAAGCAGAACCCAACTTCCTTGATAAAGCGTCGATATGTGGATCCCATTTCAAAGAATCATCTACAAGAAGCCCTAGAAATTTTACAGAGTTTACGACATCAATAGTGGTGCCATTAAGGTCAAAAGGTTGCAGCGTGTTTTTATAAGACAAGACTTTCGTTTTAGAGATGTTCAAACATAGGAGATTAGAATCGCACCAGGATTTAATGGTGATTAGGTCATTAGATACAATCCTATGTAGGTCCGTGACATCTGGGTGGCTCCACGTAAATCTGGTATCGTCCGCAAAGAGACATATTTTTCCACTAATGTTTAAATTAGCCATGTCGTTTATGAACAGAAGAAACAAGATAGGGCCTAGTACCGAGCCTTGAGGCACTCCATATTCCATTGGCCTACAAGAAGACATCCTGTTGTCAACTTTCACAACTTGATTTCTGTTGCTAAGATATGACTTAAACCAATCGAGAGGAGCCCCTCTAAATCCATAGTACTGCAGCTTGTTAGTTAATATATTATGATTCACACAATCGAAAGCTTTGGAAAAATCACAGAAAATTGTTGCCGTAGCGTGATGGTTGTTTAGGCTGGAGTAAACTCTATTAAGAAGGGAAAACATGGCATCGCTTGTGCATTTGTTACTTAAAAATCCAAATTGATGTTTTGTAAGTATTTCATCTCCTTTGTGAAGAGGTATGATTATTGCAGTTTTAAGGCAGCTTGGAAAAGTACCATTTTGGAAAGACATATTTATCAAAGCAGTCAGATGCTCTAGAGTGCACTCCGGCAGACTTGAATCCATTCTTAAAGTAAGCCCATCAATTCCTGAGGAAGATTTATTTTTGATATCATTAATTGTACTGCGAAGTTCTGATAAAACTACTGGTGAAAAGAAGAAACTGTGCAGGTTTACCCTATGATTAGAGAGATATGAAATTGGGTCATTAGATTGAGATACGGATTTAGTCAAATCTTTGGCTACATTTACAAAATAATTGTTTAGGTCCTCAGGAGAGGTAAGGATAGTGTTGGATAAAGGAGTTTTGTTTCTTAAATCATTTACGATAGACCAGGTTTCTTTAGCTACATTTTTGGCGTTAGAAAGTCTATTATTGTAATAAATATCTTTGGCGGCTTTAATAGTCTTATGATAAATTTTTCTGTATGATTTTACATAATTATGAAAAAAGACACTGTCCGAAAATTTCTTTAAATGAGATAGTGACCGCATGTTCTTAGAAGATATACGTAAACCTTTAGTGGACCAGGGTTTACTTCTTTTATTTTTGATAGGCCTAAGAGGAAAAGATTCAGAAGCTATATTAGTTAGAGTTTTTATAAAACGAGAAAATTCAGTGTCGACATCATAAGTGTGAGAGTCCCAGTCAGTTATTTGACATAGGTGTTTGAAATTAATGAAATTTCTAACCGAAAAAATACGGCCTACTTGTCTAGAGGAATTTTTGGCTTTGGATGTAATTGAAAATTTTGTGAAAATTGCTTCATGATCGGAGAAACCTGGACTTAAGACATTACATTCGACGGAGCTAGGGTCGAAAGAAGACACAACGTAATCTATAGTACTGGCACTTGTCTTAGTAATTCTGGTTAGTGAGTTGACGTGCATGGCAATTCCTAATGACTCAAAGATGGACTGAAGACATTCCTGAGCAGCACACACACTGGAAAAGTCAATATTGAAATCGCCACATAAGATTAATTTGCTTTTTACAGGAAGGGACTCGAGCAAACTTAGAAGGTTATGGCAGAATAATTGCACATCAGCATCAGGTGTTCTATAAATACAAATAATATAAAGGTCATAAGTATTGTGATAAACGATAGAAAATTCAAATACTTTTTCAGATAATAAATGATTATACTTTGATATTTCGGAAAAATCGTTGTTTAAAGACATTATCATGGTGCCTCCATGAGTTAAATTAGTTCTATTAAATCTGGCAATTGTGGTATAGTTTTTAATAAAAACAGGTTGATTGATATTTAGCCAGTGCTCAGTGATGGCAATGACTTCTGGAAAATTTAGCTCTTCTAACAAAAGATATAATTCGTCTGTTTTATGTCTATATAGACGTTGTTTACACAGACTTTCAGAAAGCTTTTGATCAAATCGAATCGAACTCTTAATAATGTTCAAATCATATCTATTAGGACGTTCCCAGTTTGTCGAATATGAGCACTTCAGATCACCATCATATAAAGTCTCTTCTGGTGTACCACAGGGGTCCAATTTGGGGCCCCTGCTTTATCTCATTTTTATTAATGATCTCCTTGATATAACTGAATGTCATACACTGGCATATGCAGGCGACTTAAAGCTGTTTACTAAAATTCAGGCTCTATCAGATTGTGATCACCTACAAAAAAATTTATCATTGGTATATGAATGGTGTCTTAGCAATAAACTTTTATTAAATTTATCAAAATGTTATGTAATGACCTTCAGTCGCAGAAATAACCCACTGATGTATAATTATGCTCTAGATGGTACGGTTCTTGGCAGACTGGATAGTAGTATTCGAGATCTTGGCATTGAATTTGACCCTAAACTTACCTTCGTTCCCCATATAAATTATCTAATTACAACTTCCTTCAAAACACTAGGATTTCTTATGCGGAACTGTAAAAATTTTACTGAGATACAAACAATAATATTATTATATTGCTCTTTCATAAGATCAAAGCTGGAGTATGCCGCAGTGGTTTGGAATCCTATTTATAATTGCCATGTTCAGGCGACGTTTTCTAAAGTATTTAGCTTTTAGGGCAGATGGTGTTTACCCTCCAAGAGGTTGTGATCACGGTCAGCGTTTGCAGAGATTTAATATATCATCCTTAGCAACAAGAAGAAAAATTTAAAGCTTAAAACTAATAAGTGGCCTTACTCATAATAAAGTTGACTGTCCATTTCTTCTTGGGGAGTTGTATTTTCGCGTTCCCCGCCTTGAAACACGGCATACTTCCGTGTTCTATCTCAGCACAGCCAGATCAAATATTTTTAGACGGAGTCCGGTATACTTTATGTGTTCGGTCCTCAACTCGGTGTCTCATGCGTGCGATTTGCACTTTGACTCATTGAGTAGCATCATCGATTCCTTTTTAAATCTGGATTGATCCAAACACTCACTAAGTTGCTTTTGTTAATACATGTAATTTACTTTAATTTTCTATTTTTTATTAAATGTTAGATCAACTAACTTAGGTACTGTAATTTAGATTTAGATTTAAGTATTGTTGTATCTCAAAAAACTGTTGTTTTGGATTTTTTTTTCTTGTGTTTTCACTTAATTTTGTTATTGAATTTCCTGTAAGTGGGTTTTTTACCTGTTGGAAATAAAGGCTATTTATTTATTTATTTATTTATTTATTTATATTCTTTTTTATTATTTACCTGTTTTTCCCAGGGTTATTTGACTTGGTACTTTTTTGACGTTATTTGCGAATTCGGACCTTTTGAAATGTTTAGCCCTCTGTATTATACCGCGTGCATCGGCTACATCCTTACATTAATAAAAAAAAAGAATATTACAAGCAACTCGACAGTAATGTGATGCCGCTCCATCTTGCTGGAACCAAATTATAGTTGTTTAAAATATCTGGTGATAATCTGGGTAACTCAGTCCTAGGGAAATTACAGTAACGCTGTCGATTTAGTGTAAAAAATAATAAAGTATTTACCGACCATGGGTGCTGGTCTGATGAAATGTAGATTTTCTTCAACCTAATGTCATATTGTATCGATTGACTTGCCCATGGTTTGTAAAAGTAGCTTCGTCATAAAAAAATATTTTTCAATGAGTTGTTTGCAGTAATCCATCGTCAACACCAGTAACAAAAGTCCACCCGTTTCTTAAAATCTTGCCTGTACAGCTCTTGGCATAGGGTAATATGGTAAGGATGGAAATTAAAATAGTTCAATATTCCGAAAAGGGATGGACTCCAAAAGGAAGGGTCAAATATGCTGCATATCAGTGATGGTGTTCCACAAGACTCTGTACTGGGCCCAATCCTATTTTTGCAGATGATACAACTCTTCTCTGGAGGAGAACTGATCACAACACTCTAATGAATACCACTTGTCAGGATTTGGAGAGGGTGAAACTCTAATTACTTAAGTTTTAACTATGATAAATTATCCATTCTTACTTTTAAGTTTACGTTGAATAATATAGATCTAAATAGTATTCAAATAAAAAACCAATTCGTCACAAAATATTTGGGTATTCATATTGATAACGAATTAAAATTCTCTACTCACGTAACTCTACTTAGTAAAAAAGTTGCTTTTAGGTGCTTTGCTGCGGCTAAGATGTCATATTATTCTTTAATTGAATGTCACATAAGAGGGATTGCTTTTTGGGGATTTTGTAACCACCAATCGCTAAATTCCATCTTTCTTCTCCAGAAAAGATCACTGCGCTACATATGTATAGCAAAGTTTAGGCAACACTTTAAACCTCTTTTTATACTGCTAAGTGTAGATTTAGTTATTATAGATATGAAAATAATAGTGGAAACATCAAGGGGATTTATAAATTGATTTCTGAGGCAACTAATGAACAAATTAACAAATATATAAATATAAATATTTACAGGATAATATTGAATTTAAAAGTGACAAGGACATGGCGAATTATTGTAACAATTTCTTTATGAACATTGGCAAACAAATGGCAGGAAACATTCCTTCTACGAACTACAATAAAAATCATAGCTCGAATTCGTGCCCAGTTAACACTAAAGAACTAATTATTAATTCATTAAAAAATAATAGTGCTCCGGGAATTGATGAAATACCCTCAAGAGTTATCAAGGTAATTCACATGCATATCTTAAAGCCTTTATGTCATATTATAAATCTGTCATTTAAAACCAACATCATTCCTACAAAGCTGGAAATAAACAGGACATTAATAACTACCGTCCTACCAGTGTTATGAATTGTTTTGGAACATTTCTGGAAAAGTGTCTTAAAAAAACGACTTCTAAAATTTTTGCAAGAAAATAACGTCTTATCAAAGAATCAGTATGGCTTTGTAGAAGGCTTAAGCACCTGTGATGCTATGTACAACCTAGTTAACCAAATAACTGCTGACCTTAATGCTGGAAAAAAAGAGTATGGCAGTCTTCTTGGATTTAGCGAAGGCATTTGACACAGTGGAGTGGACACAATTAGAGTTCTATGGAGTCAGGGGTAAGGTGTTAAAAACCTTTGAGTCCTATTTAACAGATAGGGAACAGATGGTTAAAATTAGGGATACATTAATTGACCCTATACAAATTCAAATAGGGGTTCCGCATGGGACGGTGCTTGGGCCAATTCTGTTTTTGTCATACATAAATTCACTTACTGATCTTTCTATTAATGGATCTATAATTTCTTATGCAGACGACACAGTCTTACTTTTTAGGGGTAATAACTGGAATGAGGTTAGGGATAAGGTCAGATTGGGTTTGAGTAGGGCAAAGAACTGGTTGGACTATCACAAATTAGCACTGAAGAAATTATATTGCTTTTTCATTGAATTCTGCTGGTCGTCCTGATTTTAATTCAATATCAGTCAAAAACTTTGAAAATGATATTAATGAGGTTGCTAATACAAAATATCTAGGAATAATAATTGATAAACAAAATGGGAGTCGCATGTGAAATTAAAAAATAGTATAAGAAAATTGATTTATAAATTTTACCTTTTGAGAGAAATGCTGTCAAAGGACCTATTAATTATAATATACACAGGTCGTTAATAGAATCACTAATTACATATAACATCATTATATGGGGTGGTCTGTGCAATAATGTTCTGAAACAACTGAACGTTGCTCAAAATTATATTCTGAAGGTCATGCATAAAAAAATAAACGTTATCCAACGCATCTGTTATATAATGAAAATATATTTAATGTAAGGTATGTATGTTTTGGCAACATGTACATATTTTCACAGGGAGGAGAGTCTAAAAAACTATGTTAGTCATCAATATGAACAGAAATAAAAAGCAAAAAAATCTTCAAAGACCCATGAGCTACACAATTATAAATAAAATATTTCTAACTTATCTAGGTCCTAAGTTTTACAACATGCTTCCACCTAACATAAGGAATATATGAGAATTGAATATTTTCAAAAAGAAGTGCAAGTCTTATATTTACCAGAATAATACTGACTTTTTGAATATCTTCCAGATGGTTATATCTTGAACTGTCTAAGTACTTAATAGCTATTTGTTTACCTGTGAGTTGCAAAAAAAATGTATTATTGTTTTTCTACTTCGTTTTACGTGCATTTTATTTTTAATGTTATATTTATCTGTTTTATCTTATATTATATTTTAATAATAGCATTATCAATATTTGCTGTATTTATATCATTTAATCTAAGATAGATTCTCAGTTTTAAGAATCCTGGCATACGCAGCTGTTAAATCAGCTAGGTGCCAAATTTGAAAATTTCGGATATGGGAAGAAATTTTGACTGTCATTTCTTTTTTTATCTTGGAGACGTGCTGCTTGATATACAAAAAATATAGGAATTTTTCTAGACATAGTGAAAATACTACCCGAAATAATAGCATTGTTCCTCTCATAATACCCAAATTTGCCTTAACTAAAAACTCCTTGATTTATGAAAGTGTTAAGATTTACAATTATTTACGCATGAACCTGAAATTAATTACTGTTGAAAACTCTCAAAAACAGCTAAAGCTATACTAAAGCCTGCAGGAATTTTATGATAATTTTCTATGATAGCAGGTATAATATTTTAAATATTGTTGACTTTTTTTAAATTGTTTTCTTTTTATTTAATTCTTTATATTACTGACTCACATTTGTTATTATATAGATTTTCATTATTTATTGATTGTTGTAAAATATACATTTTATATTTGTACAATGTATATTTTACTTTTTTTCACATAGGGTAAGTTATTCCATAAGGTATTATCAGACATTTCTATTTTTAAGGTTGCATTGTCAATGAGACATGTTTCTCTGATGATAATTAAGCTTGTTTTGGCCGTTCAACAGTTGCACATTTGCATGAAAGTTGACCAGTCTGATGACTCCTAGTTTCTAGCCTTTTTAAACGCCAATTGGCATTTTAGGGGTAACTGTAGAAATCTTTTATCCCAAAGCAGCAGAAACGGCAGTTTTTTCTACATTCTCTGAGAATTAACATTTCTATTTGGCAAACGAATTCGGTTATTTTTAGGAACTAAAAACTAACTTTAAAATGCACATAAAAAATCTGTTGTTGTAATTAGTCCACGTTTCGACCTTTATGAATACTTCTTCAGGACTCAAGAAGTTAAGAACAATTGTTAAATATTGTTTTTATTTTTTAATATTGGGGCAATGTTCTTTAGAAAATTTATATTAGAAAACATAAATAAATAAACTGAAATTGTTTTATAATTATACGTATATATGCTAAAAACCTGAAGCATATTTTAATATATTTAAAATTGATGGTACATATTAAAATACATTAATTATACAAATAAAAACAATACTTAACAGTTCTTAACTTTCAGAGTCCTAAAGATTGCCTCATAGAGGCCGAAACGTTGACTTATTACAACAATAGTTTTTCTATGTGCGTTTTATTGACCATCATCGAACCTAAAACACACCCAAAATTACTATTGTGGTCACTAAAAATAAATCATAACTTTAAAAGACTGAAAGTCACTTTGACTTAATATGACAAATCAACATGCAACTTACCATGGTTATTGAATGGACTTTTGAATTATGCTTTGATTTTAACGTAGTTTTTATGGAGATTACCAATCTGAAAAGAAAAACGTACCATATCCAATTAAAAATTACGCCCCATCCCTTAAAAATGGGAAAGACCACAAAGTCGCCTATAATATCAAATAGTGTCCTCAAGCAACACCCCAAATTTCATTTTGTTTGAATGAACCATTTCTTAAATATAGCCTCATAACATTTTAAATGGACCAACTTGTATATGCATAATATTATATGATAATCACTTTATACTTAATTTATGCTTAATTTTCAGGCAAAACTTAAGTTCAAGTACCTTTTTACACTGATTTTAAAAAATTCTATTCGGCCGCCATTTTGTTAAGCCTTGTTGAATTCGTACTATTACTATTTGGATACTATATGAATTATATTTATACATCTATGAAATTTTAGGAAACTAATCTACCTGCAAGAGACGTTGTAAATAGTAACTATTTCCCCTTCCTTCAGTTCTTGCAGAAGTTCTTCTCCTGGCTTCCACATATGGAAATCGTAGACTTTGTCAGATTCATAGGAAGCATCAACCAGTTTCATTTTTATCATGGGAGACACACATCTTCCTTGCAATTTACTACAGTTTGAAAACGAACTGAACGATGTGGATGGCTTTCGCAGAGATTGTTGCATGGTGTAGTTATAAAGGATGGTCTTTTGTGTTTCTGAAAGCATTTCCTGAAATTTGAAAATTCTAGTGTTAAATTAATATGATTAAAAAAAAACTAATTTGTCACTAACTGTTTATATAAGAAGCTTACAATTTTCATATTTTAAGTTTTTTTTTTCTTATAAGCATCTCTGTAGGTATGACACTAAATATATCACTGAAGAACCTGTCTTCATGTTTTCTGGATATCTTTGATGTTACGGACTTTTGGTGAAATGGCAGTTTTGCAGTCTATGGTTCTTGTTTTTAGCATATTTTTAATGCTATCAATATGCAGATTTAAAGTTAAATTTTCATCAAAAATAACACCCAGATTGGTCAAAGCAGTAACAACTTCAAGATGTACAGCATTTATGAGGTAGGTGGAGACCAGAGCAGACCAGATAAAAACCAATTTACTGCAATTTCCATAATAGAAGCTCATGGCAAACATTGTCAAAAGCCTTAGATATGTCAGTGTAAATCACATCAATCTGTTGGCCAGCCTCAACCGATGTCATTAAGTAATTCTTAAATATTGCAAGATTTGTAGTCGTTGAGTGACCCCGATAGAAACCCTGTTGCACACTTGTAATGTAGGGTTTTAATGATTCAAAGATATCATCGGTGATAATTGCCTCTAATAGCTTTGGTATGTGTGAAAGTAAAGAAATACCTCTATAATTCTTTATATCGCCTTTATCACCAGATTTAAAGATTGGCAAGAGAGTAGAAAACTTCCAAATTTCAGGAAAGGAACCTGAAAGATTGAAGGATCTCTGAAAGATTATACACGGAGGCTGAGACAAGGACTGACAACATCTCACAGAGATCAAGGCCCTTTATTTTATTACAGATTTCTGCCTCGGTAAAACAATAGCTAATAGTAATTTTCCCGGAAAACTTATGGGATCAATCTGGCTAAAATCCAAATTGGGGTGGTGGGAATAGCAGGACTGAAAGTGAGTAGCAAAAGCATTTGCGATGTTATTCGAACTGCAGAGGGAGATAAGCTTACATTTGGAGATGTTCAGGTCCATATGGTATTCTTGCACTTCAGGCAAAAACAACAACAGCGTTTTAAGAAACTGACAGGATGTTTCAAACATGCACTGCTAACTTATATGACGCAACCCGTATACTCGTTCTACGCAGACTACGTTCGTTGGAGGGCAGCACATTAACTATGTTATCATGGAAACGAGGAATACAAACAATATTACGCTTGTCTTTATTCTGACATTTTTGAATTCGAGTTATTCAAATTTTAGGAATTAATTTAAGTATATGTTTTATATTTGTTTTTTCTTTTTAGATTATCGTTGATCAATGAATAAAACAACAGTGTATTCCAGATTGATGCTGCCAGCGTATTTGTATGTAGTATGTTTACTATTGCGAAACTAAGTAAGTGAATTAATTTAAGAAAGTTTCTGCCAAAATAAAACTACAGTCTGCTTGTAATATTCGAAAATTTAGCTTTTTTTTTTAATTAAAAATTTATGTTTCAATTACATTTTTAGTTTAGCTTTAGAGATATTGAAACAAATACCATTTTCCTAATAAAATTTCTTTAGTTGCCCCCTGTAATAAAACCAAAATACGTACATATTTATGATGAGCATAGCTTGGAAAAATTATAACTAACATATCGCACTAATATTTAAAATAATCAAATGACAAAAAGTTGAGAAAAACTGTAAAATTTTTTAAAAAAATCCTGAAGACTACAAACACTAGAGGGAGCCAAATAGGGAATGATTTTGTATATTAAGTTGCCTATCTATATTATAACAAACTGACCAATGCTTTATCTATGGTTTCAAATTTCCCATAAATAATTAAACTAACAATGGTTGTTAGGTTGCCACACTCTTTCTCTGTTTGATAGCAGAGAGTATGTAATTGTTTTAAGATAATATAAATCTACACTAAGTGGTTGATTGAAAGAGAGGCAGTAAAGTTAGTGTGCAAATCACCGACTGCTCAGGGAGATTGGTTCGATTTCTATTTATAAGGGCGCCAACAGTTCTATACCAGATGACTGTTAACCGCTCTAGATATTATGAGTACCACTCCTCAAGACCACTAAGATAAAATTAATTAAAGTTAATAGTAAAAAAAAGCATATTCAACAAATAACATTTATTAACAAGTTCAGTGCTCCCCAAAATATTTCCAGAAATATGTATCTCCTGTAGGTTATTTTATATAACATGAAAGAAATTGGCCTTAATTGAAGTTTTTTTTTTTAAAATGACAATTGACTGTGTGATGATCCTATGTTAATCAGTTTTCATACCTCATAGGCTGAGAGAAAAATCTAAAGTATATTCAAATAAAGATCACTATCCCAATATTAGATCAACTGTGTAAAATGTTTTATGAAAATAGCTAAAGAATCACAAAACAACAAACTAAATGTTCAATAAAACCTGAAAATTAAGTAATACGGATGAGAAAAGAAATTTTCAATCAGCTAATGACAGGTGAAAGTAATAGACTCCAAAATCTATAAACGTTTATAAAGACAATCTTTAAGTTGTTTTAATATACCAAACAATTTGATCTAACAGTAAAAATTTATCAAAAGATGCAAAATAATCAAGCAATTAATTAACTTCATTAATTCAAATACAATTAACAATAATAGAATAAAAGAAAAGAGTATTATGTGAATCTAAGAGCAAGCAAATAACAAGAAAAATTTATATAAGTAAGTTTCAAATCCAAACAACAATATTACCTAACAAATTGACACCATTGTTTTATATCAAAACACCTTTCTAAAGCAAGTAAATACAATAAATCATAAATATCATCACATATTCCAGTAGTGTTACCTGTCTATAACATTTATTATATACCTTGTATAAACTAACTAGATCTTATAAGTTAAAATTTCAAGATATGATCACACTTTACAACAACACTGTATCTTAAAGTATATTATACTATCGAATGTTGGCAGAAACCTATAGACTATTGTCATAAACTTATACCGTGATGTTCTGTATCTTAAAGCCTACTATACGGTCAAATGTTGACAAAAACCTATAGATTATTGTGTCCTAAACTTATAAAGTGATATTTGAGTATCAGCATGAGTTATAAAGTAAAAATAATCTTACTGACAAAACCAATAATTATGGTTTATGCACACCAGCAGTAGTTAGAACTTTATATCAAAAAGTATACACTGCACTCAAAAGAAATAGAAAAGGTCATAAAGTTGATCAGCAATAAACAATAAAGTCAATTCAGCACAAGGGATGTTAAAATTAAGATACTTATCTAAGTGTCTATCAGCATCAGTGACTTAGATCAGCAGTCTATGATGTAAGTGTCATCAAAGACATTTCCAGCAGGAAAACTGGGTACGTACACACTTAAGTACTATGTAACACACTTCTGCTCCACTTACAATGACACATCCAGGTTCAAACCCTGGTTAGGAGAACAGGAACAAGAAGTAGAAGAGGAGGAGAAGAAGAAAAAAAAACCCTAGAATAGTACAAACGTCTAAGATTTACACCCCAAATAAAAGTATATAGGTCTGTTTAACAACTCAACACCCAGTATATCAAATAAAGAAAATAATTCCAAACAGAAATGTATCAATATTTCCTAGCTTGACTTCATTTAAACCAATTTACCCAAATTACAAAAAATAATAAGTCATTCTTCTATAGAAATTCAAAATATTAGGCTCGTACATGTCTATTACGATACATAATTTTATCAACTACAACCCCTTAACATTATATACAAAATATAAGCAACATATCTATTAATTAATACTAATATAGGTACATTACAGCCCTTATAGTGAATAGTAACAAGAATCCACCCTTAAAATCTTGTAGATATCAATACAAAATGTCATTACTCCAGTATATGGAAGCTAATATAAGATGTTACAGACAGAAAATGTAAATCATTGATACAATATTGTTCAATTTTGCCAAATTGGTTAAAGCAGATAGCATGTATTTATATCTTATAAGGTTGTTTCGGTTTTCAAAGAAATACGAAAATTAAAGTGATTTTTATAGATATATAGGCCTCTTTCCTAATTATAACATACACCTGTAATAGTTGTATTGAAACAACATATTAAAGAAAACAAATTCTCCCCAATGTATTTACTATTCTTTAGTTTATGCAAACTTAAATAACAATTGGCTTATGGAGGTTACAAATAGACCTTTTTGTATTGCAGAAATAAACTTAATAATTATAACAAATATAAGGTATATATACATTCAGCACATATCTTAAGAAAATGAAAAGTACTATTGAATACATTGTTTGCTACACAATCAAAGGTCAATCAAGAGTGTCCCCATAGCTCTTAATTTCAATAAGCAAAATAACTCTGTGGCCTTGTATTTACTTTTTAATAAGAAAACTAAGTAACAAAAAAAATAATTCCTTTTTTATATATAAACAAAAAGACCTTAGTGATAGCCGAGAAACTATATCTAAGCTAGAGGTTAGAACATAACCTATACAAAATAATATGGCAAAATACAAGAAAATATGTACAGGGAAAATATATCACATTTTAGTGAATATAAAATTGGGATATCTTACCTTATTTGATGGTCAAGGGTTTCTTATTAGTCATTTCGTAAAGTTTGTCCCATCAAAAAAATATGGTAGGTGGTCAAGTGCAGTTAAATCCTCACAAGAGAGTAATAAAAGGTTCCTCAACCAAAAATATTAAGGTATAACGTAATTAAATACACATAGGAGCCTTTTTAACTAAGTTGCCGACGTAAAACCCAAAAGATGGCCTGGATTAAAACAGGATCAATTCGCCGACAAACTTTCACACTTAACCTTCACCTTCCAGAGAGACAAGAAGCTTAACCTACCTCACCACCAGGTCAAGGCAGCAGTAGGGGGATGACAATCCGTCAGTGGTGCCACTTTACTAAAATCAAACTGACTAAATCTGGACAATAGATCAGCCAATCCCTGAGCTGGATCACAGGAAAGAAAAAATATTTAAAGGAGAAGAAAGTAAAATTACTAATTGAACAAAACTAAGGCGCCATTTACACGAAGACCAGTGAATTGCCTCAATATGAAGCCGAAGATTTCGCTAAGCAGAGACCGCGAGCACCTTACTACATCGATAGGAGACTTACAGTACCGGATTTACGGATTTTTATGCATTAAAATGTAGTGATGAAATTAAAATGTTACAAGGTTTTATTGACAAATGTCAACTTCGATAATTTTATTATAAACTATCTGCTTCCAATTTATTAAATATCCTAAAAAGTTAATTTGTAACTGTTATTGATTCTGATTGCCGTTTTGTACAGTTGTTTTAAAATAATTTTTAAGGCCTCATGTGAGTTGCAGAATGATATAAGTTTAAAAATATACTTGTGGCACTTATAAATAACTACTAAATGTAAAATTTAATAGTGACATTTATTATTATTAATAATGTCTAAAACATACCTGTGTCGTACCTGTATATCTTCATTATCGCCACTGTCCTGTAAGATATTATATAAAACTTCTGGGTCGTTGACGGTCTTTAAGTCTTTATAGCTGCTCTTAAAGCCAACATTCCTTTTATTTACATTAGTGAGATGTCCAAAACTCGACCGTGTTTCATTATAAGAGTCTTGCTGCCGACGCTCCTCAGCTTTTCTATTTCTCCACACTAAAATTCAAAAGCGCTACTCTGGCTATTCCTTTTTTATACATTCGCAGCATAAATTTATAGCGTGATAAAAAAGAAATGGTGGATTCTGTAGGTTAAAATAAGACTTTTTTCGCTTAAAAATGTATGTCCTAAAATTCGCCCGTTCCAACTAACAGCCCTTCAAAACTGGAAAAAATCTAATTTTATTAAGTACCCACTCGTTTACGATAAGTTAGAATTATACTAAATTTTAAAGGGTTACATTTTTTAATATACTCAAGTCTAAACTAGAAAAAAAAAACGGGAAATAGTTTTATTAAAGGTTGATGGTACTTTCCAAATACCCTTAGCTACTTGAAAATGAACTAAGATACAACAAGACTAAAATAAGAAAGAACGGCTAAAAATATGATGTTTTTTATTCTTTGCCGTTTTTGTGAAAATGATACTTAACATTTCGCATTTTTACGGAAAACATTTTACTGCTTTACTATTTCGTTTATCTAACTCAATTATGGAATTCAAGAAAACATCTCCATTTTTTTATATTATCATATAAGCCAATTTTTATTTGTGAATTTTTGTTAGTGTAAGAATTAATTTCAATCCATTTGATTTATCCATAAAGTAAAACAGTTGAAGTACATTACATTTGAACTCAAGCGTGTAAGTAGATTTTTAGTTACGCCGCGAACTGATAGTAGTAGTAGTAGTTAGGGGGGGTCTAGAGACCTGACTGGTAGGCCTATAAGGCCCTTTCAGTCTACCCCAGCTCCTCTCTCAACCACCATCCGCCACCAGGTGTACATCCTTGAGTCTGCCTGTCCTTACTATGTAAGTCTGCATATCCGTCCATGCAAGATCCTTAACTTCGTCGTAAGCAAGACCGTAGTGCCGAAAATATCTCGTCGCAGTCTCGCTCGCGCTTCACATCTGCACAGGAAGTGAAGCGGAGTTTCCTCCTCTTCCTGACGCTCCGTGCAGATAGAATCTTCCTCAATGCCTAACATAAAGAGATGTCTCCTCAATCGACACTGCCCCGTTACTATTCCTACGATGGAATTTAGAGCTTTCCTGTCTCGGGCTAGTAACCACTCTGTTCGGCCCTTATCGGGCTTCACAATGAAGTCTTTAGCTTGCCTCCCGACCACGGACTGGCCCCATTCACGTTGAAGTTCATGATGTACCCATTCGTCGAGTGCTGTCCTTATCTGCTGCCTAGTGATGCCTAAAGCTGGTTCTGGTCCTACACATGGGCTGGTGGCGCCGAGTCTAGCAAACTCATCTGCCCTCTCGTTGCCCTCAATCCCACAGTGTCCTGGCACCCAAACCAACTTCACTCTTTTACGTCGCGCCAACTGCTCTAGCCTGTCACCGCATTCCTGAACCAAAACTGATCCCGCCATGGGTGAGTCGAGCGCCTTAAGTGCTTCTTGACTGTCTGAGCATATGACAATCTCTCCCTCTGCCTCCTCTATGACTTCCTTCATCGTTATTGCCATTAGAATGGCATATATCTCAGCCTGAAACACCGTTGAAAACTTCCCCAAAGGGAAGCTGAACCCGTGTGTAGCCTCAATATAAACTCCAGCACCAGAGAATTGCAACTGTGTCATACGTGAACCATCCGTATAGCAAACAATTGCCTCTCTGGAGAACTCCAGCCTGTTTCTCTCCCAGTCCTCTCTTTCGGGGATTGAGATACTATAACCCTTATGCCATCTTAGTCTGCCTGAGAGTCGGGCTACTCTGTAGGTAGATAAAGGGATCTCTCTTTCCACAATGTGGGAGATCCTTGCATCACCCACAACCTCACCTTTGGTATGCCAAGCTCCTGCGTCTCCCATTCGCAAGTGCGCTGCCATAGCCTCTTTCTTAATGAAAGTCGACAATGATGGCAGCCCTAGCAAGACATCCAATGCTGCTGACGGCGTCGTCCTTACTGCTCCAGTTATCGCTAGGCTAGCCAGTCTCTGGACTTTTGCAAGACTGGAACGAATGGTTTTCCTCTCCACCGAGGGCCACCATACTATTGAGGCGTATGATATCCTGGGTCTTATGAGTGCTTGGTACAGCCAGTGCATGACCCTAGGACTTAGCCCCCAGGTTGTGCCTACCGCTCTACGGAGCTGCCAGAAGGTCGCTATTGACTTCCTTTTCTGCCTATCGATATGAGTCTTCCAGCTCAGCTTTGCATCTACTGTGACCCCCAGGTAATTAACCTCTTTTGCCAAGGTCAGTTGTTGACCATACGATCTTGGGGGTCGAAAATCTCCTAAATTCCTTCTCCTTGTAAAGAGGATCATCTCAGTTTTCCGCGGATTAACCGTGAGACCTACCTCATTGCACCATGCCTCCAATATATTATAGGCCATCTGCATTCTCTCGCAGATGATGCCCAAGTACTTGCCTGATATTAGATTAGATCAATCCATCATCCGCATAAGCTTGTACATAGAAGCCGGCGTCTGCGAGTCTGTTGAGCAGACCGTCCATGACTAGACACCATAGGTGCGGGGAGAGACAGCTGCCTTAAGGGCATCCGCCTCGCACCCCGATGTCTATCTGGTACCCGCCCTAACTCTGACTTCTAACCCAACGCACCAGATTCGTTTTAACGCTCCTGGCTGCGAGCGAGTCGCAGATGACGTTTGTCCCTGCTCTATCAAACGCTCCTTCCACATCGAAAAACACAGCTAAAGCTGCTTCCTTAAATTGTAAAGTCTTCTCAATCCTTTGCACCATACTGTGGAGAACCGACTCCGTTGATCGCTCTCCCCTATATGAATGCTGATTAGCACGAATCGGTGAGACCGCTAGTGCTCCCTCCATTAGATGCCTGTCAATGATCCTTTCCAATGCTTTCATTAGGAAGGATGTCAGGTTTATCGGTCTAAAAGATTTGGCGGTCGTATAGTCCTCTCTTCCCGGTTTCGTAATGAATTTGACTCTAGCTAACCGCCATACCTCTGGTACGTACCCAAGAGCGATACTTGCCCTGTAGAGTTCCTTAATGAAAGGCCTCAATATGTTGAGGCCCCTTTGCAATAGGGCCGGGAAGATGTTATCCGGCCCTGCGGCCTTGTAAGGGCTGAATTCATTGATGGCCCAGGTGTGATTACTGTAGTTGCCATATTCCAGTTAGTCTGGGGCAGCTCTGTCATCACTGTCTGTGCGTCAGCGTTATCTGCTCCTGGAAAGTGAACTTCAAGCAGGTGTCGGACTGACTCCTCGCTTGTCGAAGTCCAGGTGCCATCTGCTCTACGCAAGGAGCCTACCATACCTCGATTATCACCGCAGAGGATTCTTGAAAGCCTCGATGCCTCAGGCAAAGACTCAATTTCCTCACAGAAACCTCTCCATGTCTTCCTCTTGTTTCTCCTTAGTTCCCTCTTAAAGTCTTTCCTTGCTTCCTTGTACAGGGTGTCCGGATTTGGTTGCAAAAGCAGGGTATCTCGCTTATTTTTAAGGATAAAACCTTGCGGTTTTCACGAACCTGAGCTAATTTTTTGTGAAACTCATGAACACAATGTAAACAAAATTTTCATAGCCATCTTCGTTTATGAGATACAGGGCGAAATACAAAATTTTGCATTTTGGGACCCCCTCGTATCTCGGTTATCCTTTAACTTAACGCAAAGGGAAAAATTGCTGCTTATGCAGTTTTTTACGCTGGATCCAGTGGCGTAGTCATATTTTTCATTTGAGTTGTTATTTTTTAGATATGACCCAAAGCTGTTTTTTTTTTAAACGGGACACCCTGTATATTTGTCCAGAAATTGATTTGTCCTTTTAAAAGCTTCTCAAAAATATATAATAGCATGGGTCTATTTTAATAAACAACAACAAAAATCCTAATTTTTATAATTATCATCCCAAATTTTGCAGTAGGCCATGCAAAACAATGCTGCCTTTTATTTAAAGTCGTTAACAATATCTACATCCTAATAATAAATCAAAATAAATATGTAATTAAATCTATTTATCAAAATATGTATTGATAATTTCGCACCAAAAAAGTATCACCTACCTAGATTTATGTAACACGAGAACAAAACAGTAATAAATTATTATGTAACAAGCCTTTCAGCAAAAATCAACTGTCGTATAAGAACTACAGTAACCAAGGAAATCAAAAGAACTATTCAAACTGATTTCCATTTTCTTCTATGCATGCTTCGCACAATTTTCGTATTCGTTTTAGGGAATTAAGCAAAATAACGGGATGATTTTTTAAATAGCGAAAATTTTCTCTTATTGCATTTCCTAAATCTTGGACATTATCATAGTGGTCTTTGTCAATTCTATTTTCCAGATATCCCCATAGAAAGAAATCAAAAATCGACAAATCTGGGGACCTAGGGGGCCATCTTATAGGTCCATTTGTTCCGATCCATTGATTGGTAAAATTGTTGTCCAGAAATAATCTCGTCATTCCAAAATTGTGTGTAGGAGCACCGTCCTGTCGAAAATAAATTTCGTTAATTTGCGCTAGAGGAACATCGTCAAGTAATTCAGGTATAGCTGCCTCTAAAATTTCTATATAGCGATTGGCTGTTAGATTTCCCTCAAATATATAAAATTTTATATGTGTTCCTAATATGAAGCAGGACACATTTAGACCAAACCTGTCCTGCTGTCTTCTGGGAAATATTTGGTGTTGATTTTCCTGGGACCAGAATCTACTATTGTGCCTATTGAGTATACCAGAATTACTGAAATGTGCTTCGTCTGAACATATAACCTTCCTTTCAAAATCTCTAACGTTATCGCATCTTTCTCGAAACCAATTGCAGAAGACTACCCGACGCTCTGCATCCCCTGGCTGTAAGTGCTGCACGAGCCTAAATTTGTATGGGTGGTATTTGTGCTTTTTTAGAATTTCTTGAACTCTAGTTTTTGGAATCCCTATGCTCTTTTCACTGGCCCTACAATAGTTTGTAGGGTAAGCTTCTGCATTAGCCAAAACCGTAATTTCCTCAGCCTCCCGAGTTTCTTTATTATATGTTTTCCTACGAGGTTTGATAAATGATCCGAGATTAAGTAAATTCTTTTTTATCCGATAAAAAGTGGATATATTAGGTTGCCTCCTTTCTGGATATCTAAATAAAAATTAAGCAATAGTATTTCAACATACCTAAAAATTAACTAGTTACCTGTTAAAATACATCTCAGAAGCAGCTTCAACATTTTCATTACTTAATATAAAACAAGCTAACATATCGTACTTTTCATAATGTTCGAAAGTTTGGTTTTCTTTCATAATAATACAAATATATTTCTACACAATAAATAAATACAAAAAACTAGCGCTGTATTTTATATACGCGTACAAAATTGGGAAATGTCATTTGCTTCCAAGAAAACAAAAGAAAACGGCATCGTTTTGCGTGGCCTACTGCAAAATTTGGGATGATAATTATAAAAATTAGGATTTTTGTTGTTGTTTATTAAAATAGGCCCATACTATTATATATTTTTGAGAAGCTTTTAAAAGCACAAATCAATTTCTGGACAAATATACAGGGTGTCCCATTTAAAAAAACACAACTTTAGGTCATATCTAAAAAATAACAACTCAAATGAAAAATATGACTACGCCACTGGATCCAGCGTAAAAAACTGCATAAGCAGCAATTTTTCCCTTTGCGTTAAGTTAAAGGATAACCGAGATACGAGGGGGGTCCCAAAATGCAAAATTTTCTATTTCGCCCTGTATCTCATAAACGAAGAAGGCTATGAAAATTTTGTTTACGGCTTCATGAGTTTCACAAAAAATTAGCTCAGGTTCGTGAAAACCGCAAGGTTCTATCTTTAAAAATAAGCGAGATGCCCTGCTTTTGCAACCAAATCCGGACACCCTCTACTCATTCCACACTGCGTCGTGTTGTCCTTCCCCTTCTAAGGCGCTCCTGAGTCTCATTCGCGCTGTGTCCCTTAGTTTGGCGAGCTTTACGCTCCACCATTTGACTCTGCGCGTTTGAACTCTCAGGAGGGGACAAGACTGCTCGAAAGCTGAAGCAATTTTCGATGCTATCGATTTTCCCTCCCGCGAACTGATAGACAGATCGACATAATTGAAACATTTTTGCCATCTATAGACGCTAAAACGATACGAATGATTTTTTCACGATACCAACAATACGCCGTCGTGAATTCGTACCATCAGTTCATCGCTGTACTACAATTAATTCTTGCACAAAATTTGAAACCAATCTACTAAGTAGTGTTTTCAGGCTGAATTTTTTAATATTTTATTAAACCGCCGTTTTATTTCTTTTACCAGTTGATCCCTACGTAACATTTTTATTTATTTATTTATTTATTGTCCTAAGCACTTACAGAGTTTAAACTTCAAATTGTACATACAAAAAAAAAGTCATCTAATCCTATCTGTTACAGGATAAAACTTAGTATCTAACCATTTAAATGCACCTTAATCAAATTCTTAACCGTATTTAAATTAGATGCAAAAAAGTCAATATTTTCAAAGTTATGATTGTAGTTCTTCATAAGCCTATCTGAGAAACGCTGCGTACCATAATTTGTGCGATGGAATATAAGCTGGAAAAGATCTCTGCATATTGTATTTCTTCGAGGTATGCGAAAATTGACTGTTGTCAACAACTGATTGCATTCTATTCTTTCAGTTACAAGTTTGTGTAAGAAAATTGCTAAAGCGTTTTGCCTTCGAAATTCCAAACTCTCGATACCGGCTAGTTGAAGACGCGTCTGGTACGATAATTTCTTGTATGGAAAACTTAATTTATACAACATAAACTTAACAAACCTATTTTGAAGCCTCAAGACGTTAAATATCACAATTGTAAAAAGGACACCATACAACAGAATTATATTCTAATATACTACGCACAAGACAAAACTATAAACATTTGATATATATGAGAGCAGGTCCGGCGTAAAAAACCTAGCATTCTTGAGGCTTTCAGAACTATAATATCAACATGCTTGCTAAAACTTAGATTTTCACTAAAGACAACACCCAAATCATTAAAACTATTTACAGAATCTAAAACAGTGTCTCCAATAGAGTATGGGTATGTTATAGGAGCCCTACTTTTCGAAAATCTCATTACTTTACATTTAGAGATGTTGATATTCAGGTTATTTAAATTACACCAGTTTTCAAAAATTCCTAGGTCCTCCTGAACACTCAAGCAGTCTTCAATGGAATTGACAGCATAAAACAGCTTGAGGTCGTCTGCATATAAAAGGCATTTGCATTTACGGAACACAGATGTAACGCTATTAATAAAGAGTAAAGAGTAGGAAGAGAATGGGCCCCAAGTGTGACCCTTGCGGTACGCCTGACGTTACGATTATGTCTCGTGACACAACACCTCCAATCTTAGATATGAACTGATCCAGTGAATGTATGGTCCACTCAGTCCCATTGCAGATAATTTTCTAATAAGAAGGTAATGATTAATTGTATCAAATGCCTTAGAGTTATCATATAATATATATATGACTCTTAATTTTTTTTAACTAAATCTGAAGTCATTCGATTACGGAGAGACAGAAGATGGGCATACTGGCCGACGCAATTAAGAAAACATGTTTTTTAGATGATATTTTTCATGATTATAATACCTCCCCATGGTGAGGAATGGGAAAAAACAGCCAAAATTGTGAATTTTATTATACTTTCACATATAAACATTGACTTGAACAGAACATTGACGTACATACATATATAGAGAAGTATTTGTTGCCATAATACACTTCAGTTACATGTGTTTGGTAAAGGAAAAAAATAATTTGTGTGCATCTGCATTTTTTAATTAAGCCACTTGGCACTATAATAATTTACGAGATCCTGATAGTATATGAACCAAATAAACCCTATATTAAACTATTTATTTCACTGTCCGAAAAAAAATTTTTTTTTGTAATACAAATCAGAATAACATAATCTAATAGAATGGATCTATCCAAATACGAAAATGATAAATAGAAAGCTGCAGCACGTAGAGTTTTCTTGTTAGGGTTGTAGAACAATATTGAATATTACGATACTTAATATATATAGAAAAAATGATTTCAGAAAATTCTTAACCCTGTTTATTGACTATGTTTACAGTTTTCGCCTATTAAACATACCATCATCTAAGAGAAAAGCAAACGAGAAAAATATTAACTTAAAACACTACAGTCAAAGCGGGTGACTTGATAACGATTTTGATATATGCATCACTGTAAGACACATTGAATAAAAACTTGATTTACAAAAAAATATGGAAAACTTGCATATGGGTTGGGAGAATATATTCTTTGAAAAAAAGCTTTCATATTTCACTTAGTTTTCGAAAAAAAAAATATAAAACCGAAAATTTCAAGCCACCCGCAAAACGGGTGTCTTGAAAAATTGCATTAAAAATGGTTTATACTGCAAGTAACCCATGCTAAAGGGTGTATTGAAATAAAATTCGGTTTTTTGAAAAATATATACATATAAATCCATTTTTTTTTAGGTTTGTCTAATTTTTTTACAAAATGCTATAACAAAAATATTTTCTAAAATGTTTATAACTAAAACTGAAACTTCTTTGGTTATTTAAATCGGAAAACATTGTTAAACAAAATATCAGGTAACTATACCTATCTTAAAAACTAATCATATAACAATATATTTTTTAAACAAAAAATTTTAGTGCTCCCCTCCTTAATACTTCGGAATGCTCAATCTTCTTGATCACCTGATCTAAAGTGACATCGCTAATGTCTGGTTTAAGTGGAAAAACAAAGACATCTTTGATTTTGTCAGAAGGCCTAAGAAATGAGCAATGTATAAATTCGTTGTCTACTTCCATTACTTTTGCCACATATCTTTGTTGCTTTTTCTTTAGTGTAGTAAACTGTACTAATATGAAGTCATCTTCTGCCAGGTTTTCTGTAGTGATCTGTGTCCTCTCGATTTTCTGTAAGTTATCTGAGTTAATATATCTCTTTTCTTTCACTGGATTAACAAAGCAGGGTAGCTCAATATCTTCAATTTCATCTGATCCTGTGTTTGACAATATATCTTCTTCCGACTCGATTATCCGTTCCCCTTCCGATTCTGAAGAGTTTGCATTTTGCTGATCTGTAACACTTTCTCCGGGCGCCACCACCAATTTTCTACGTTTGACACGTTTGGCTCTCGGTTCTTTAAATCGAGATTCCTTAAAAAGGGATTTTACTGATTCTGCAACCAACGATGGAATAATGTTCATACCGTCAGTCTCATTGTAGTCTGGGACTTTTACAAGTACCTTTTCTCGGTTAAGAGGGTATAACCCTGTGGCCTCAAAGCCAGATTTTATATTTTTTGCCACTGTAACACTCCTGGATTTGAGTTTTTCCATTTTTTTAACTCTTGTCGCCAGGCAATCTTAATTGGTCTGAAGCAGGACACATCAAGAGGCTGTGTTAAATGAGTGCTGTTTGCTGGTAAAAAAATGAATCTAATGTTTTCTTCTTTGCATTTTCTTATTACAGCCTCTGACAAATGACTTGCTAGGTTGTCCCCAATTATAGCTTTTGGGCCATCTAGACGTCTATAATAAGGAACAACGATCTTGAAAAACCAATCTTCAAACAAACTTTGGTCAAACCAGCCGGACTTGCTTCGGTTGTAAATACAACCTTCAGGGCCACTTTGAGTCCATGTGGACCACAAATTTTCGGATTTGTAGACTACGTATTGGGGCAACATAAGCCCAGCCGCTGTTACAGAGAACATGACTGAGTGGGCAGATTTAGTAGAATCACACACTTTTTCTGCATGTTGCTGTAACGATAGCTTCTACAATGGCTTTTTCTTCTGTAGAGTTTAAAACAGGTTGTCCCCCAAACTTTTTCGGGTGTTTATTCTTTATCTTCCTCCATATAGTCACCAAAGGAATATTATAGGTTTCGGAAGCCTCGGAATATGACATCCCATGTCTAACTGCGGCTAGAGCACTTTCTAGCTGGTCATTTGTATAGTTCGCATAACGCCGCCCGCCAATTTTCTTTTTATATTTCTGTGGCATGATTTTTCAAGTCACCCTAAAAATGTATCCGAAGGTTAAAAAATATTAAAAAAAAAATGAAAACCTTAATATTTTAGCAAAACTATGACAAAGTCTTCAAAGAAACTATTTTTTCCATCTAATATTAAAAATGCATACCTTAGACTAGGTTCCAACTATGGCCCTCAAGTGAAAGTTCTAGCTATTCACAACTTTAACAATTTTTAACGAACAATTTGGCTTGTTCCTACGGCGCACTAGTTTGGAATGGCGCGACGAGTTTTAGCCTGAAAGTAAACATGAACCAAGGTCGAACGCGCGGCAGTGCCTAAACAGCGTGCTCCGGTTCTTTTGCGTATTAACTTAATTAAATGTCTAACCGTGCAGATTTTTTCCACTTCACCCTCCAAATTCAAGTCACCCACTTTGACGGTAACTAAACTTTATTTTTTCCGTTTATGAGGTGTCCTATCTTCTCTCTTCAAAAACCAACAGTAGTCACCCATCATGACTGGATCCCATCGTCCTTGGTACCGATTTTCCATTGTTCTGATATCTTGGTGAAACCTTTCACCCTGCTCGTCACTAACAGCTTCCAAATTTTTAGGAAACAATGACAGATTGGAATGGAGGAAGTGAATTTTTAATGGCATTCTGGCACCAAGCCCTTTATAGGCATCTAAAAGTGAATTAACTAATTGTTTATAATTTGCATCCATATTGTTGCCTAAAAATCCTCTTACTACATTAACAAATGAATTCCATGCTCGGAGTTCCTGCCTGGTAAGCTTTTCCGTAAAATTGACATCGTCCAGCAATTTTCTGATTTGCGGCCCAATTAAAATGTCCTGTTTTAATTTGGCATCACTTAACTGGGGAAAGACTTGTCTTAGGTATTTAAATCCATCACCATCTTTATTCAAAGTCTTTACAAGGTTTTTCATCAGCCCAAGTTTAATGTGAAGAGGAGGCAAAAGGACATTTTTGGGATCAACAAGAGGTATAAATTTAACATTTTGAGATCCCGGTCGAAATTCGCTTCTTTCTGGCCAAATTTTTGTTATATAATGCTGATTTATTGCACGACTGTCCCATAAACAAAGAAAACAGCAATATTTTGTAAATTCTCCCTGAAGTCCCACTGTAGTTTATTTCATACAAAATCGTACGCATATTTTCATAATTTTCTTTCGTTGCAACTGAATGGGCAACTGGTATAGAGGGTTTAAAATTTCCATTATGCAATAACACAGATTTTAAGCTATATTTAGATGAGTCTAAGAATAAGCGCCACTCACGGAACTATCAAGTTCCTGCATTAAACTATCTATATCAGTACACGCGCATAACGAATTTTCCATACTTCTTCAGAATTCAGAAAACATAATATTTCTTTTTTTGAAAATTGTAATGTTTGTTTCTTTGGCCAATAGGTTCCATTCCTTAAGACGGGAACCCGGAAGTTCTGACTGTTGCTTGGATAACCCCAAATCACGTACTAAATCATTTAATTCACTTTGAACAATCCAATGTGGCTCGCCGGAACTGGGACCTGTGGTAAAAGTGGGATCGGTGCACTGTTCTTCTGAGCTGCCTGATGATGAGTTATCTCCATTATCTCCCAAATCAACAGCTTGCCCATTTAAAGGCAGATTACAAATTTGGATATTCTATATTGTGCTTTCTCTTTTTGGAATAACCTTCAGTCTTTGTCAGGCAAAAATAACAATCGTCAGAATGATTGGCGGGTTCTCGCCATACCATTGAAACTGCAAAAGGCATACTTTTTTTTTTCCTTATCCACTGCACCAATGATATACTACAACTAACACAGCACACATGGGGAGCCCACCGCTCATCTTGATCCCCAGTTAACACACCAAAATATTTAAAGTAGGATTTTTTTCCATTTTCGGACAATGGCCTAGCTTGATTTCATTAGAAATTCTCCACAAATATAAATTTGTCGAAGTGACATTACGCAATAACGACGCGACCTGATATTTCGCAAGGATGCAACATCAGCAGGAAACACTATACGTGACTTTACCGTGGGAACATTGCTGATGCTTGCAAATATAATAATATAAATACTCTTGTGAATATAATTTTAAGTTAGTAATAGAAATAGCTAGTAATGCTGTCAGTTTGATATTTGAATTTTAATTTAATTGTTTTAATATTTTTGTAATTAAGTAAAGTTTATGTTTTATAAATAAAATAATTTTTTAAAAAATGAATTTTGAAGTTTAACGTTTATTTTATGTCTAATGTTGTAAACAACCCTGTCTAGGTAATTTTTCCGTCGTAAAATGGACCCATTTTAGCCGCCCCACAATACAACTGTTTACCTGCCAATATAAAAGGTTCTAATTAGGCTATTAAAAAATGGTACGTATTAGGGCTTTCCGAAAAATATTTTATTATTGGGGGGGAATGTAGTGCACTCCTATATATGTATTTACAACAATACTGGTGCACTATATAATATCCACCAGAATAATAAATCACATTATGCACAAATATTTACCAGATTTTCCTTCACATTTTTCCATATATTTAACAGGATACATCCTCGCAATAAAACAACAGACGCTTCCAACTTTGCCTCCGTTTATGTTAATACTGGAGATGGGTATTAGAAAGGGACCAGACTGTTTCTGACAACCCAATTTACACCACCATAATGCCCTTCTCGTAGAATTATAGTTGATCCTAAGGTATATGAGATCTGTAGCTTCCAAGGGGTAGCATCCCTCACAGTTTATAAGTTCGGCTCCGTATACCATTAATTTCACGCCCAGTTTTATTTTTCCTTTGACTATTTGATCACATAAGGGTTGATCAATAACGGTTCTGATTGGATACCAACCATCCGTTAATTCTAACTCATATGAATCTTTCACCTAGAAAAAGAAATATGCTCTATAAAGAATGTCTTAATAACAATTTCAATTCAAACATGTTGGAATACACAGAGAATGGGAAGGTTTACATTATTTTTTCAAAAACAAAAGTTTAGGGACTTCTATTGGTCTAACCAGAACAAAAAAAAAATTCTACGTTTTCGAATTTTCGATCAAACCGTTTTTCAATATTCTCAAAAGCGAATTAAAAACTATTTATTATGTCAGAAATTCTATTTATAAATAATAAAAATTTTACAAAAATAATTTAGTAATTTACAAATATTGACTTTTATATTTAAATGTAGAGAAAAAAACTATTATATGTACAAGGAAAATCAAATAAATATGAAAGCTTAATTCTGAACAAAAACAATTGAATTATAATTAACTTTATTTTAATTAAAAGAGAATACATTTGTATTTATTTATTTTTTAATAAAAGTGATTATATTGCATTTGAAAAAATACTATCTCAAAATACAATAAAACTTATAGCTAAAAATATAATAAAGCTACTTTAATTATTTGATTTTCCTTTTACACAAAAATGTTTTTTACCTAAACTTGAAAAAAAAAACTATTTTCAACATTAAAAATTAAATAGAGCTTTTTATCTAGGAAATAATTTTTTACTGCCTGTTTAAAGATATTAAAAACATCTTAAAAAAAAAAGAACCAATATGAATCAGAAGTGGAACTATAAATTTTGCACCTCCCTCCAGGTTACGATAAAGGGTCCCCTATATGAACATACAAAAACTGAGTCATTTATTGTTTTTCATAATCCTCTCACACCCCAATCCAATTTAATACAAAGACCTAAATTTTATTATTATTATTATTTGCACAAAGTCATATTATAAATCGTTATATATCCACAGTATTTATTATCATCAAATTAAGTTACCTTAACAATCTTAGAAACGCAAAGCACCAACCTTCTCTGTGAACAGTCGTCTTTTTCAAATATTTTTCTCAATACTGGCCTTTTGGCATAGTTTATCTCGACATCATATCTGAAAGCATAATTTGTGCAATGTTTTTCAAGAGAAAATTATAATAAAAGCTTTTCGATTATTTTTTCTTTTAATTTTAAACTTTTTATCTTTAGAAAATTTCTAATTGCCATTGTAATGAAAAGATAGGTCCAATATTCAATACAATAGAGATACAACCTAAAATTAAAAATAATACAAACAGGAATCTATTAATTAAACTAGCTCTAAAGCCAGATAAACCGGAGGAAAAACAAGTAAGTCATTTAGTACTAAATATACATTACGAAAACAGACTTCTTTACTTTGGATGAAATAAACTAAATAAATTGGCAAACATTTTTTTCTTGAAATATAACTGTGTACCATTATTTACACAAATTGAACACTGTTTATTCTAAATATTTGAGCACAGCATTTATTATTAGAAGGAAAAAATTGACTCATTAGTAAAATTATCTTTTTAGAGCAAATGTATAAAGTTAATTTTTGACAAAAGCAATTGACCACAATGCAATGAACACAACAAAATTTGTCTCCCTCAGAATCAAGCCAGGAACCTTGAGCACCAAAGTGAATTTAAATACAAATATCAGAATCATAATACAAAAATTAAAAAAGCAGAAGACTTTTATTCAGTTAACTCAAATATTAATTCTACCCATTTTCCTAAGGGTTTTTTGACATAAAGACAAGCCATCAAAGCAATTTTTAACATAAAATCAATAAAGAGTAAGACTCTTTTTCTTCAATATTTAGTCTCTTCGATCAGATAGTTCTTCAGACAATATGGTACACAGAAAAACACATTCAGCAACACAACACTCATTCCTGAATTCTGAATGCAGATTTTTGGCCAAAAGGTATTCACATAAATAACTTTTTAAACTTGAGGAAACTAGTGTCCGCGAGCGGACAAAATGTCCCACTGAAAAAGCCATCAGAAAAATAAATCTACTCCATTATAGTGTACGTTCTATCAGAAATAAAGTACACCAAATCGAAGCAGCCACTGCAGACATTAATCTGTTTAACTGAACACTGGTTATCTGATGAGGAAATGGATGTCCTGAGCCTACATGGATTTAAAGTAGCAGATTACACTACCCGAGGTCAATCACGAGGCGGCGCGGCGCACAGTGCTTCGAGTAGTAGAGATTATTGGACAAAAATAATACCACTTACCTCTGGCGGTCATAATACAATTTCTGACAAAATTGTTATTTTTTTACTTAGGCGAAAACATTTTGCACATAATTTTCTAAGTTAATCACATACAGGGTGTCCAGAAAAACTTACAACTAAGATTTGTAACATTGACATAGAGGGTCAAAAAGAAAAATGTGCGTTTATAAGCCATTGTAACTTTTTTTATTATAAAACACAAAATTAAAATTTAACAAACACTATTTAAACTACACTAACACTTAATTACTAAAATTTTTAAACATAAAATAAATAACAAACGTTAAACTCAGAGCTAATTATTAGTCCGAATCGCTTTCATTGCTTAATATTTCAGAAACATTGAATTCCAAATTTAAATCTTCTGAAACAACTAAATCATTTTTTTTAGATATTTATTCATTTCATTGTTATATTTGCTAGTTTTCTGTTTCATAACTTTTCGGTTTATTGATAGTAAGGGCTCTGATGTCAGCAATAATATGTTCATCAAATCTTTGTTACAATTAGTTCGTGATGATTTGCGGGTGTGAGATAATCGGTTTTTCCTAACTTCCTTGTGCCTTGCTTCTAAGGCGTCTTCTGACAGTTGTCCAATAGGTAAGTCGAAAGCACTTATTATCTCACACCCATGAATCAAGACTTTGTGGACAGTTGCAGGCATATAATACCAACTGTAAGAATTTATATACAAATTACGAGTTTCCTGTAACAAACTCCAAAACTTTTCTAATTCAACATGGTACCCGCTAGCCAATATCCTAAGTATCAACGAAAACTTAACAATAAGTTCCTTGTCGATACTTGTTATCTCCGAGCTGAGATCGGGATTAAAAAAAAAACGCCTTGCGGTGTTTCTATGATTTGTGGAGCCATATCCCAGTTTTGGCTTATCCACAATCAGTCCCATCTTCGATTTAAATTCTGACTGGATACGTTTTTTATTATTTTCTACTATTTTTTTATTTTCATTTCCTTCAACCCGCCATACTTTTATTGGGAGTCTATACGCAATATGCAAAAGGCACTCAAAAAAACGTATCCAGCAGTGAAGTGTGGATAAGCCAAAACGAAAGTTTTCCCTATTTACAGACCGATTGACGTTTTCGTGGTTCATTTGCTTTGGGGTGGCTCCACAAATGATGCACTTGGATGCTGAGTTGGTGCCGGAAAGAATATTAGTTACACTACCGTCCATCATAGTGAAAATTAATTCGAAAGTTATATTATAAGTTTGATTGTGCATATTTATTGTCGATACTTTCAGCAAATTGATATTTTTTATCATTTTTTGCTCTTCCAATCGTACTAACTCAGCATTTTCGTTAGCAAAAATAAACTTTATTGGTCGACAAAACAAGGTCGAGGAACTTGTCATATTTACCCATACATCCTCATTTGTGCAAGTATTAATCAATTTTAATGGCACTAGTGCAATTAGAAAGATATATTCATCCGTATGTTGGTCATTACTGAACTTCTGCTTATATGTGCTATGCCCACTACTGCCATCAAAGCCCCACTTACAAATTAATTTTAATTCTTTCCCACTCGGTACGCTTGAAACATTTAGAATACTTTCTGCGGTTTTATCTAGAAGATCTTGTAAATTTACTTCAGAACTGACTTCATCAGTATTAATTTGAGACGGCAAAAGTGCTTTTTTTGCAATGTTTAAAGCGTACAAACTTGGAAAGCAATCCTTGTGCAAAGCATTAACTACTGACCTTAAAGCTAAGTATTTTCTTTCGGATAAGTCTAGGTCCAAGCACAGGGCTAAAGCCTGATGTGGTGTCAAAACCTTATCTAAGGAATCTTGATTATTAAAGCTACCAGCCAAATTAGCAGCAAAGTTAAGCTCAGCTTGAGATCTGCTTTATATTAAATCTAAGACGCGTCTTTTTTTTGTTTTTGTAGAAGCTTCCTCAAAAGGGATGGTGGGTCTTCCTCGAGATTGACTTGATCGTGGTTGCAACGCCAACGGTTGTAATGGTTGCACTTGAGGTCTTTTAAAAGCAACAAAATCTTTTGATGTGGCTACCGGTTTGCTTAGCCAACTTTTGTTGCGCTTTATAAATCTTTCTCGAGTTCTAGAGCTTTCCTGCCACAGTTTAGTCATTTTCATGCAAAAAATTCTACCCATCTTTGAAATTCGTGCCGAAAATTCTTCCGAACAATCTGTTAAATCAAGTATTTCACATATTTTGTTAAATGTGTTTTGCTGGCGATGACTATGTGAACTAGTTATCCAAACATCTACCAGATCAGCGTTTTTGATGTAAATACACTCTGAATATCTGAAATTACCTGTGGTGGCAGGTAGGGGCAGAATATCGATACAAAATCTGAAACCTTATATTTTCTCCTACTTAACTAAAACAGTATCAGAAAGAGATATTTAGAGATATTTTGTAAACCTTTACCAAAGTTTTCAAATATAGTTGTGTTAACAACTAATCTGTTATTGCTAATTGAAATATCAGGTAAAATCGTACATTTGGACTCAACAATTAAATATATAGTTAAAATTTAATAAACCTACCTGGAGCTTGACAATCCATAGCGATTTTCTTTTTAGAGTGAACAGTTTCAACAATAACTCGTTAATGAAAACTCCGTTCTGAACGCAAGCAAATTATTGTTAAACTGACAGCTAGGCGTTGATAGAAATTCATTTGTCTCTACAGTGCTAATCAAGGATGACCTGATTTAAATAAACTTTGTAATGCGTGTTTAGGATACTTATACTTATATTGATGTTATAAAAATATAAATAATTATTACTTTGTTTTGTGATTATTGTCCATTGCTCAAAGCACTGTGCGGCGGCACTGTAACTCTCTTAAATGAATCGCTAGATTTTTATATTGTAAATAACATTCACACTTTTAATGTTGATACGTGTATTGAGCTCTGTGCTATATGTTTGAATAGTCTTGATATTTTTGTAGTTTGCATTTACAGGACTCCGTCTGGCAGCTTGGGCACTTTTCTGGGTGCAATGGAGGGAGTCTTAACCTCTCTGGGTACTTCTAAAAGGGTGGTGGCGGGTGATTTCAATGTGGCCTTTGGTTTGGGAGACAAGGACTCAGTGTGCTTCCTTGACCTCTTGGAGACATATGGGTTCTGTCGACTGATATATGGGGCCACACGTGGGGGAGCCTGCTTGGACAACATATTTACAAATTTCAATTTTGAGCATTTTTCAGCAGAAATGGTAGACTATAATGTCTCTGATCATTTAGGACAACTTGTTGAGTTTCCTATCTTCTCAGAGGAACTTGAGATTCCTAGACATATCTTTAGATCCATATCACAGTTAGGCCTTAACGTCTTTTTTAGTACTGTGGAAGCGTGTTCTTGGTAGTTTATTGACGGTCAGGAGATGGATATAGAGGTCAAATTTCATGTTTTTATAATGTGCCTGACTGAGGCATACTTACAGGCCTTCCCAGAAAAGACTTATAATGTTCAGTCCGATTCTTCAAACAAGGTAAGCTGGTTTAATGATAATCTGAAAGGAATAAGAGAGAGAATACATTTCCTAAATGAGGTGTGCAAGAAATATAATAGATTGAGGGATAAGTTAGAGTACGCAAGGTACAAAAAACAGTATAAAAAGGCCATTGTTGAAGCAAAAAGAATGGCAAACGATAGAGCTATAGAAAATTTAAAAAACCCAACCAAATGTATGTGGAATATTATTAATGCACAAAGAAACAGCAAAAAAGAATGCCTTGCATCTCATATTACTCCTGATGAGTTTAATAACTTCTTTTCAAATGTCGCAAATAACTTGCTACAAGATTTGCCTGAGTCTAACACAGACTGCTGCTTTCACCTAAGACAGGCTGATCTAGATTGTCAGGAATTTAGTTTTAGAGAAATAACTTATATTAACACTAGAGACATTATAAATAAATTAAAAAACAAAAAAAGCTCAGATATTTTTGGATTAACTGTTCCCATAATAAAATCTATAAAACATCTTATTATTACCCCATTAACAAAACTTATCAACCTATGTATTAAGGAAAACATTTTCCCAAATATTTAAAAAAAAGCATTGATTTCTCCAATTTTTAAAAAGGGTGATCTAAATAATGTTAACAATTATAGACCTATTGCTTTGCTGCCTGTTATATCAAAAATAATGGAAAAAGTTATGGCTCTCCAACTGCTGAATTTCTTCGAATCAAATAACCTTTTCTCGAACTGCCAATATGGTTTTAGGCAACATAAAAATACAATACAAGCAACCCTGGATCTCTTAAGTAATATAATGGACAGCTATGAAGATCAGTTATATCTTTCGGCTTTGTTTTGTGACCTCAGCAAAGCATTTGACTGCGTGTCACATGATATTCTCTTAACGAAACTCAAATATTATAACTTCAATAATGAAAGTATAAAACTGATTCAGTCATACTTCCAAGATCGATGTCAGATAGTCAGAGCCAATGGTGCCATGTCATCGCCATCGCAATTGAATATAGGCGTCCCTCAGGGATCAATTCTTGGTCCAGTTCTTTTTTTGATCTTTATAAATGACCTTCCTATGGGTCAGCAAATGGGACAATTTGTTCTTTTTGCTGATGATACCACTGTTTTTACAGGGGCGGACTCTGAGAGTATGGCTGAACAGAAATTGAACGTGGCAAGGCTGGAGGTGCAAGAATAGTTTCTGGCAAATAAACTACTCTTAAATTCTGACAAAACACAAAATATGATGTTCACATTGAGAGATAGTAACACAAACAGCACGTCTGTCAAATTTTTGGGTTTCCACCTTGACAACAAGCTAAAATGGGATGTACATGTCGAGAGGGTGTGCAAGAGGCTAGCGAGTAGTGTTTAGGTAATACGAAATCTGAGTGGATGCGTCTCAGAGAGGACAATGGTGACAGCATATTATGCACTTTTTCACAGTGTCATGTCATATGGCGTGGTGGCATGGGGTTTTTCTCCTCATGCGTCCAGGGTCTTTGGGTTACAGAGACGAATTGTTAGAGTAATGGCAAATCTGGGATACTGGCAAGACTGTAGAGGGGCCTTTTCTAAACTAAATATACTAACTTTCCCATCCTTATGCATCTTTCAAAATATTCTGGCAGTAAAAGAAAGGGATGACCTACAAACGCATGAAGATGTTCATGACCACGACACAAGAAACAAAAAAAAACTTGTCACTGCTTATTGCAGGCTGGGAAAGTGCAAAGTAGGCCTGAACACTTAGGAGTGAAACTTTTTAATAAACTACCAAACTCAATAAAAAACATTTCCTCTCCAAAAAAATTTAACAATTGGGTAAAAGAATTTCTTTTAAAAGAAGCATTTTATAGCACAGAGGAGTATCTAGGATTTAATTTTGCCGATTTTAAGTAGTGTAAACGTAATGTCTATATTTTGAATTATCTAAAACTGTTTCACATGTAAATGTCTCTTTTTTAATGACTTTTTAATGTGTTTTGTATCTGTCTGGTCACTGTATAACATTTATATTTAAATTAAGCTGACTTGTGTAAACAATTCCTTTGTTATTGACACTAATAAATTTGATTCCGACATTCATCATCATGACCACAACACAGAATTCATCTACTGATGAATCTATACAATCCATTGGCTTTCAGCCAACTCAATTACTTACGGTTCAGAAAACAATTAAAAAAATATTTAACAAGGATTGTCCCTTATTCAGGAACTGATTTTCAAAATGATGTAAGAGAGAATAAGGAATTAATCTAGTTTTAATTCAGTGTATTTTAATTCATTGTTTTAAGGTTTTGAGACTTTTATAAAAATTGTTAAGTACATCTGTATGCATGTATTAGGAACCGATGCTGTGTCAATGAAAATGTATTTTTTCTTGTGATTAAAACGTAAATAAATAGATAAAAAATACTTCCCTGTCCATTTTCTCAAATAAAATTTATTACCCCTACCTATACTTTAACTGCTGAATTACATTGTCTACAGTCAAAGAACGTTCAAACTGATCCTTGAACGATCTTTCATAGCTGGCAAGTTTCCATACTATCCACTTATAGTGATTTCTTATCCAGCCTTTGGGAATGAGGCGGGGGTCTATGTTTTCTAAGAGTCTAAAACTATGCTCTATTTCTGATACACCCATCCTTGATTGGGTGTTTGGAACTATCACTGCCCCATCTTCAGTTTTTAAATGAGACCTAGAAACAAATATAATGAGTTTTTTTTAAGAACAGAGTATACATGTGTGGATATTCTTCTTATAATATTATTATATTTGACTAAAATAATAAAAAAAATTCTGGAATTGCTTAAAATATTGAGCCTTCATGATATTCAAAGCAGCAAATCTAGAAGCTAATTCTAATTTACCAACCTTCCATCACAGATATAGAAATGTACCAAATGGGCATTTTGTGGATTAATTTGATTTAGAAAAGCGTCCTCATCAGATCCGTCTCCAGGAGAGGCATGCTGAACATACTGTTGAAGAGAAACTCTACACTGCCTATTTTTAGATTCATATAAAACTCCAGGTACTGCCCTAAAATGTACACAAATCAGTTTAACTCACTCCTTACTCATTATTTTATGCATTTATAAACTTTTTATTTTACTTAAATGTTATATATAATGTTATTAAAAATAATAAATTAAGAAATCATCGTTCTTGGGATTAGAGACTGTATCACCCAACATATTTATGTGTCGTTGAGAAAAGATACCTGAAGAGGCCTCGTGCAATCGAAAGCAAAACGTCGGACAATTTGACACGGTCTAATCCCAAGAACCATGATTTCTTAATGATATAGATAGTGTTTAAACTTAGGCAAACATTTCATCTTTAGATTTGTTTTATTACTTTAGATTCGTTTACTAATGTTTTTATTAACTAGACACTAAAAGTTCAATAAAATAGAATAGAACAGAAATTATTAACAAACTTCAAAATAGCTTTATTGTCTCAAGTTACAAATTCCTTTTAGACAAAGCAACTAAGAGTAAAACTAAAACTAGTCCAAAGATAAAAAGATCAAGTTCAAAACTTTCAAAAACCTATTTATGTGTACTTTATAGCTAGGATTCCATATCACTGAAGCAAATGAAAGCTTACTATGGACAAACGCAAAATACAATGAAAGAATTGTCCTAGGATTTCTGAAAACTCTACAACTTCTAGTAATAAATCCCAGCATCCTACTGGCTTCTGCAATAACTTTGTCGAAATGTAAACTAAAGGACCACTTGTCCAGAATTACACCAAGATCTTTGACGTGATCGACATTTTTTAGGGATTTATTGCCAATTTTATAATCGTATTTAAATAAATTAATATTTTTGGAAAAGGAAATTGAGAAGCATTTGTCCAAATTTAGGAACAAACTCTTCCTATTAGTGTTGGAACTTTAAGAACACTGAGGCTTTGAAATCTCTATATTTCGCTTTGGTTAGAAGTAATTTGGAATATTGTTGTATGATCTGGGCCCCATATTACCAGGTTCACATTGAAAAGCTTGAGCGCGTACAGCACAAATTCGTAAATTTCTTATTGTATAAGTTGAGTATTGACAAGTCAGACTTTGTATATGGTGATCGATTGAAATTGTTGGGTTTAAATGATTTAGCAACACGAAGAATGATTCTTGCATTGTGTTTTGGTCATAAATTGCTAAGTGACAAAATTGACTGCAACGACTTACTAACAGCTATTAATTTTAAAGTTCCATCGCGTATTATGAGAAATAGTGACCGATTTGCTCTTAATTATGCGCGTACAGACGTCGGCAAAAATTCTCCAATTAATAATCTGATGAGGCTTTTCAATTCCCTGCCCACAGATTTTAACTTTGACACTAGTCCATGTAACTTTAAGAAGAAGGTTCTAAACTTGCTGCGACCTTGAAATGTTTTATGTTTTACTATGTTTGTAATTACCATTAACAATGTTCTAGTATTTTTATATATTTCCACATGACTATTTTACTTTAACATTTTTACTTTCAAAATTGTTTTAACCTTAATCATAGTTTAGTATTGGATAGAATTAAATTTAACAATGATTTGTAGCACTATTTGGGCTCTGCCTGTAATGTGTACTGTTGTTGATAAAAATTAACCTTGTTTCGGATAGTAACGAAATTGTTTAAAAAACATGCATATTCTAATCCAGGTAACACACGACAATCAAACAACCTTAAACAAACATCAACCTTAAAACTTTTCGTAGTTCTGATGATGAAACCCATGATTCGATGGGATTCATTAATTTTATTAATGTGTTCTGAAAAGTTTAAATTAGTGTTGAATAACACTCCCAAATCTTTTTGAGTAAAGGTTTGCTCAAGGGCCACCTCATCAATAAAATACTTTGTTCACAATATTCGTTTAAAGTGCAAAAGACATTGCTGAGCATTTTGTTACATTAAGGTTAAAACTATTGGTCTTGCACCAGTTAACCACACTACTTATATTCTCCTGTAAACAATCACAGTCGTGGTCATTTATCACCTCTTATTTTTAGAGTTTAAAGTCATTAGCAATCAGTAACTTATTAGAATATTTAACAACTCAGCATATATCATTAATTGCTTTTAGGAATAATAGAAGTCCTAGGTTAGATCCTTGGGGAACCCCAGAAGTACTAATTTATATGTTAGATTTGTCGTCTTTTATCTCAATGTATTGCTTTCTGTTACTTAAATGAGACTGAATTAAATCCATTACAATAAACAAGCAGTCTGTTCAAATCCTCCTGTAGTTTGAGACAGTCTGTCGGGTCCCCTATTTTACGATATACCTTGAGATCGTCTGCATATAAAGTATATTTGCTATTTAAGAAAGATCTACTAATATCGTTAATATATACTATGAAGAACAGGGGGCCCAGATGACTACCCTGAGGAACACCTGAAGTATTATCAAACGTATCTGAATGGTACCTGTTGACTACAACAATCTGTTTTCGCTCACAAATGTAAGACGACACCCAATTCAAGATTCCCCTACTTACTCCGACCTCAGCAAGTTTTTCAAGTAACTGTCTATGACTGATTTTATCAAAAGCCTTGCTGAAGTCTGTATAAACGGCGTCAATCTGCGTTCTACTGTCCACAGCCGTACAAAGATCATGGGAATAGCATAATAAACTTGATTCGAGAGACCTTTTTGGGAAGAAGCCATGCTGTTGTTCTATAATTGTATTTTTTACTGTTACTAAAATATCTTCATAAACTATTTTTTCAAGAATTTTTGCAAATGTATTTATTTTACTTATTAGACGGTAATTAGCAGCTTGACTTCTATCTCCACTTTTAAATATGGATGTCACATAGAATGTCTTCCATTTTTCAGGAAAACACCCATTTTTCAACGACAAACTGTAAAAAAAGTGCAAAGGCACACACAGATTTAATGCACAATTCTTTATAAATCCAGGAGGTATCCCATCAGGTCCTGCACATTTTTTTATGTCTAAGTTTTTTATAATATTTAAAATTAAGGTTTTGGTGACGGTAATAGGAGGCTCGCTACATGATGTATGTACAAAGTTTGTATTAGCTACGCCAGTGGAACTATCCACGTACACGCTTTTGAAAAATGTTGCAAATAAATTACTTATGTTCCTTCCGTTAGCCGCAACAAAATTTTCATGGTACAGAACCCGAGGTACACCCAGTTTTGTTTTCTTTTTATTTGATACGTAGTTCCAGAATTTTTTACTATTTTTAGAGATTTCCAATTCCATATTATTGACATATTCTTGAAAATCATTTTTAATTAGTTGTTTGGAAAGGCGTCTTAAATGAGACAAATTATAATATGATATTTGATCTTTGTATTTTTTATATTTTTTGTGAAGTTGTGTGTTATTATTTTTATTGTCTCTACCTTAAAGTATATTGGGTACTTGCCCTTTATTTTAAATGATGGAACAAATTGTTCTATAAGTTTGTTAATTTCTAAGTAAAAATAATCTATGACATTGTCTAAGGATTTTTCAAAAAACAATGTTTCCCATTGCACCTCGCCTTTCCCATTGCACCTCGCCAGTTGTAAAATGCTGTTCAAATCTAAGGTTCTGATCAATATATACTCCCAAAAATTTATTTACCTCAGTCTTTGCTATGGCCTGGTTATCAAGCATTATTTTTTTAAATTGACATCTAAAATTTACTACATTTGTTTTGGACACATTTATCGTAAGATAGTTGGCGTCGAACCGCTCTTTGATTGTAATTAAATCTTTATTCACAATGTCCCCTAGTTCATCAGAATTACGATTATGATTGTTCCACAATATTATGGTATCGTCAGCAAATACTGTAAAGTTTCCAGATATATCCAACATTGCCAAGTCAATAAATCAAAAATAGTAATGGTCCCAAAACAGATGCCTGTGGAACTCCCGCACGCATGTTTAAGTAACTTGATTGCTCCTTATCAAATAAAACGGTCTGACGAGAACCACTCATAAGATCTCCCCCTAAAACCATACACCTCAAATTTTCTCAGCAGTATTCCATGATCTACACAGTCGAAAGCTTTAGTGAGATCACAGAATACTGCCTAACAAGTATAGTAATTCATTTTTAGCTTCTCAAAGACATACCCACCTGACCGAGGGACGCGCAAATCATTCAATATGGTGTACACCTCCCTCTTAAAGACCTTTAAATACCTAACTGAAGTGTCCTGCAATGTATCAACAAACTACTATATGATCATGGTCATACAAACCGACTTATCAGATGATATTGTTGATGCTGAATTAGGCATGGTTGATTATACCATATTTCAAAAGGATATATTCGAAAAAATCTATGTGATGGTATCTTAAATGCAACTCAGAGAAATCCATTTCCTCTAGACTTATCCATACCCCAGCACCTAGTGAGCAAATTTATGTGTAAATATTGGTTTGGGAAATGGTCTTTATTGACCTGCAAAAAGCTTTTTGACATGGTAGACATTCATCTGCTCTTGGCAAAATTAGAGAAAATGGGAATACGAGGAGCAGCCTACAATTTAATGAAAACATATTATACAGATAGAAAGCACTATACAGTAATAAACAAATGAAAAAGTGATGAAACAAAACCATGCAAAAGGCATACTTTTTCTCTTTCCCTTCTTCCACTCCACTACAACTAACACAACACACATGGGGAGCCCACCGCTTATCTTGATCCCTATTTAACACACCAAAATATTTAAAGTAGACTCTCTTTACATTTTCGGAAAATGGCCTGGCTTGTGATTTCACCAGAAATTCTCCGCAAATATAACAATATTTGTCAGGAGAAATTTTGCAACTTTGGCGCGTTTGACTCGACATTCTCGTCTTCACATACACTTGCTTATCTATACACAGAGAACCACTCAATTCGAAACTCAACAGAAGAGTGATGTTTTACGTTTATTTTATGTCTAATGTTTTAAACAACCCAGGCAATTTTTCCGTTGTAAAATGGACCCATTTTAGTCGCCCCACAATACAATTGTTTACCTGCCAATATAAAAGGTTCTAATTAGGCTATTAAAAAATGGTACGTATTAGGGCTTTCTGAATATTATTTTTATTATTGGGAGGGTATATCCATTGTGAAAATAATGAGCTGGCATGTGTTAGAAAAATCTTGTCGGCCAGGGTAATTGATGATAAATTAAATTTTAAAAGCCATGCTAACTATATGAAAAAAAAAATAAAACAAAATTTTTTTGAAGAACTTGTCAATCACTGTCGCTGGTCTTGTATTACTGTTTATAAAAATATTATTAATACTCACTTTGAATACTGTCTGACTATAAAGTTATTTGTCAAACTGAAAAAGGTAGGTTTCAGGTGTTGCAAATAAAGCAATAATTAAAATGTATAATATTAATTCAATCAATATACCAGAGTATCTGATATGAGTTATAAAGATATCCAATTGCTTTAGTATCTGTGACATGTTTTGTTTGCCGCTTTATAAAGCCCAACAGCCTGAAACCCTTCAGTACAATACTATCAATGTGCAGACCAAAAGTTAAATTCTCATCAAAAATAACGCCCAGGTCTGTAAAGGAACTAACAACTTCAAGACTCACGTTATCTATGAAGTAGGAGGAGAGTATGGGTTTAATGCGTTTATGAAAACGGAGCACTTTACATTTAGAGACATTAAGAAGAAGATGGTTAATGTTGCACCATTTGATAAGCTTTTCCAAGTCCGATTGCACTGGATTAGATTCAGAGGAAACTGGTGAAAAGAATTTTAAATCGTCTGCGTATAAGAGACACTTAGACACTTTAAAGCATGATACTATATCATTTATAAATAGTAGAAAGAGAATTGGACCAATATGAGAGCCCTGTGGGACACCAGATGTCACAACAACCTCTCTAGAAATTGAACCACATACGCTAACTCGCTGACGACGATTGAATAAGTACGATTTTATCCATTGCAGATAGCAGCCTCAACCGATGTTGTTAAGTAATTCTGGAAAATTGCAAGATTTGTAGTTGTTTAGCGACCACTATAAAAACCGTGTTGCATACTAGTGATGTAGTGCTTCAGAGACTCAAAGATATGATCCGTGATAATTGCCTCAAACAGCTTTGGTATATGCGAAAGCAAGGAAATACCTCTGTAGTTTTTAATATCGCTCTTATCTCCTAGATTTAAAGATCGGCATGAGAATGGAAAACTTCCAAATTTCGGGAAAGGAACCCAGATTAAAAGATTTCTGAAAAATTTTACAAAGGGGCCGAGACAACGACTCGCAGCAACGTTCCAATAAAATAGTGGGAACTCCATCTGGACCAGCCTTTTTAGAAAGATTAAGGGTTTTTATTTTATTGCAGATTTCCGCCTCTGTAATACAATAGGTTGATAGTAACTTTCCCGAACAGCTTATAGGGCCAACCTTGCTAAAATCTAAACTACGGTGATGTGAATAGCAAGACTCAAAGTGAGTGGCGAAGGCATTAGCGATGTTATTCGAACCAGTAATTTTCTCTCCGTCATAATTCATGACACGGGGCAGCCCAGAGTCTCTTCTCAAATTACGTACAAAAGACCAAAAATGCCTGATATTCTCTGGGATAAGCAATTCAGTTTGTGTGACATATGCAAGATAGCACATATCAGTCCGAAGCTTAACCTCACGTCGTATGTCGCAGTAATCAAGTAAACAAAAGTAACATCTTTATTGGACCTTTTATATTTTTTGTATAGACGATTCTTTTGTCCAATAAGTTTTCTCAGAGGAAGGTCGAATCATTTCGGATATTTACAGTCGACTACCGTTTTCTTGGGGACACAATTATTGACACCTTCAAACAAGACCTCATAAAAGCACTCAACCATTTTGTTTATATCAGATTCTACTGATCAAAAAGACCAGTCAGATCGATTGTAAAAAAGGTTAGAACTTCATTAGAATTTTTCATTGGGGAAACATATTTAATTTTAAAATTTATCTCAATTGCTGGATGGTAGGGATCAATGTGTACGAGGGGAAAACCAGATTTTAAAATGGAGGCATTGACAAAGTTACTGGCAAATATTAAATCCAAAATTCTGCCCATGTGATTACACAATGAGTTCATTTGCTGCAATTCAAAAAAGCTCATTGAAACAATAAGAGTTTCAGAAGCTGGAGATGGCAGAGATTTTGGAACAAGTGTGTTATCCTCATAAACCCATTCCACCGAAGAAAGATTAAAGTCCCCGAAAACAAAAAATGTGTGACTATCGTATGTTTCTCAATGACTCGCAGGTATCACAAAAAGACTGATAGCACTCCCGGCTAGAATTAGGTGGAAAATAAACGCAGCCCAAAATCAAACTTGCATTGCCCGCGCGCACCAGGACCCAAACATCATCAAAGTCCATATAAGTAGAAGTAGTAACCAGAGTTACATGAAAAGCACAAGAAACGGCAATCAACACTCCACCGCCGCGATGACATCCTACTTCCACATAACTCCTATCTCTACGAAAAACTACATATTTGTTATTAAAAATTTTGTTGTTTGAAATATCCGCGTTAAGCCACGTCTCAGTGAGACATATCATGTCATGTCACAAAATTGCAAGAGAAATCTCACCAATCTTTGTGCGAAGCTCTCTGACATTCTGGTATTACAAGACTGTTCAGTTGTGGCGTAGCATTTGCAATTGGTGTCAGAGTTGTTGCTGACTTGTCGGTGAAATGAGAAAAGTTGATTCGACGTTGGTTGTGTTTGAAGATTTCTCAGGTTGGACTGGAAAACCACGGCACAAGAGACTGACCAGCTCTGCCCTTTCGTCATAGTACTTAAGGTGTTCGTGAGTAGTCAAGGTAAGAGGAATAAAGCTGAAGAGCTCCTGGACAAGTTGTTTTTCCAAAAATATGTTTTGATCACGGATAAAACTGTTCAAAACCGGTCTATTTCTATAACGAGGGATGCTCACTATCACAAGATTTGTATTACTACAGGCTTTAAGTAGACACTGAACCTGTTCTGCTTTAATTGGAGTCCCCCTAATAGCATTCTCCGACAATTCAACTCAAATGTTCCTCGTGTAAACCTCCTAAAAAATGACCTACAGCCTCTAGCCATCTCGTTGCCGATAATCAAAAGCTGACGCCTTCTCTGACCAGAGCCCCTAACAGAATTTGCACTGACTGATTCGTTATGTGGCTTATTATTAAGCGAAAAAATTCCAGACCATTATATGGTACTTCGATTTAGCTTGTCCAAAGAGAAGAATCAAACCCATTTTACCCATTTCTAACTGGATAACTGACGAAATAAAGAAAAAGAAACAAGACCTGAAAGATTTATACGATCTGGCTAAGCGAACCAGAAACAATGATATCCTAGATCATTACAAGCAAAAAAAGAAAGGCTACAGAAAATGTTTAAAGCAACAAAAGGCAAATTACAATCAAAACAAAATCGAAAATTCTGAAAACAAATCTAAACAAATTTGGGATATCGTCAACACTGAACTTGGCAGGAAAAAACAAACAAAACCAATTAGCCTTGTTATCGACAAGCAAATCATAACCGACCGTAAGGAAGTGGCGAACAGTTTTGGGAGATATTTTGCTACAATCGCCAATGAAAAGCTCAAAGAACACTTCGGAAAAAATCTATCCACCACCCCAACAATGACTAAAATAATGCAATATTCAATGTTCCTACAGCCAGTGACAGAGAAGAGGTCGAAAGCATAATCTTGAAACTAAAGAACAAGAAATCAGTTGGAGTTGACAGTATTCCAACAAAGGTCATAAAATACATAAGGAATGAAATTAAGAAGCCATTAACCAAATTAATAAATACCGCATTCACAAATGGAGTGTTCCCTTCGGCACTAAAAATGGCCACTGTAATACCTGTATATAAGAAGGGAAATGAAACAAATATAGACAACTATAGGCCTGTAGCATTGCTTACTGTCTTTTCTAAAATATTTGAGAGAGCTCTATACAACAGACTTATGGAATTCTTGAATCACTTCAAATTAATTGACGATGATCAACATGGATTCCGACCTGAAAGATCTACGGACACTGCAGCTTTGGAACTTACCGAGTTCATTCACAGAGAGCTTGAAGCTAACCGAATAGTGGTTGGGCTTTTTTTTGATCTATCCAAGGCATTCGACCCACTTAATTTTCAGTTCATCAAAAGCAAACTATATAATATTGGCATAAGGGGACACTCTCGCTTATAAAATCATTTTTGTGTGAGCGTAAGTTGCTAGTAAAAGCAAACAACTCCATCTCTGAGGAACACAACATAAATATAGGTACACCTCAAGGATCAGTGTTGGCTCCATTGATCTTTTTAATTTTTGTAAGTGACTTGAATCTTCCGGGGGTGACTATTAAATTTGCTGATGATACTTCAGCTGCAATTTCTGGAAAAAATGAGGATGACACATTACTGAAAATTAGAGAAGTCTGTGAAAACATGAAAGCCTGGTGTTCTACAAACCAGTTAATTTTAAATACACAAAAAACAGTAACTGTCCATTTTCACAGGAATAATCCCAGGGTTACCTTGGATGCGGCAGCTGGTGAGGTTAAATTCTTGGGTACATTCTTAGACTCAAGATTCTCCTGGGAACCACAAATAAATCAAGTCTGCCAGTCATTAAATGGGGCATACTATGCTCTTCTGAAACTCAAACAAACAGTCCACCTGACGCACCTTAGGACTTCCTACTATGCTCTTGTCTACCCCCATCTTTCTTATAATATCTTGTTGTGGGGAAGAGCAGTGAACATTAATAGAGTATTTATTTCACAGAAGAGAGTAGTGAGGCTTATTTATGGACTCCATCCACAGGAATCATGCAGGCATACTTTTAGGGTACAAAAAATATTAACGTTGACATCATTATATATACTAAAGTGTACTGTGCATGTCTATGAGAACAAGACAAAATTTACACAAAACGGTGATTTTCATTCATATTCCACAAGAACCAGAGAAGGATTGGCTGTGCCAAATCATCGTACGGCCCATTTTGAAAGATCTCCACACTATGCCTGTATCCAGATATACAACCGACTACCCCACAAACTGATAGAAGCACCAACTGCCGGCAGATTTAAAACACTTTTCAAACAATTTTTATATGAATCTTGCTTCTACAACTTTAACGAGTTCCTCAATTTTCAAACAAGTCCATGACTGTGAAGTTCTGACGTTTTTTCATGTAGAATGCTCTAGTAATAAGTTTATGTAAATTTTAACTATTACTTGTAATATGTAATCTTTGTTACAGCTTGTATGTTTGCTTGTTTTGACCTGTCTATGTCATGTAATGTGATTTATAAAGATTAATAAAATGAATTGAATTGAATTGAATAAAAAGGAACAACAGGAAGGAAAAATAAGGACTAATTATTATTATTATTATTTTATAAATCCAAAATTTAAGGTTGTTCTTGCTAACAGACACTAATAATGTGCATTGCTAAAACTCTACTAAAAACTGAATAATATAAATTAGATTCGCCTGACCCAAGTAAATTAAAATTACAATTTGGGATCTTCTTATCAGTAAATTTGCATATTCTGTTGTATTGGAATGTTCATGGAGTGATAAATTTTAAATTTTTATTGTTCCATTCAGCAAGTGAACATAAATTAGCATTCTATTTCTTTAGATAATAAGATTGTTTATGAGCTACTGACTTTGAATAATATGAGAATACATACAGTTTTTTTCAAGCAACAAATCAATACCAGACACATATATTTTTTTCAAAGTTAAAACCACTAAAAACAACACCTCTGTAAGAACACAATTTAATAAACGTATTGCTTGTATTTATTGTGTGTTATGTTAGTTTATCAAATACATATGTACCAATGGTGAACATTTCAAGATGCTTTTAATTTCATTCTTGTATATCAATACCCACCAATCTGAAGCACTCACCTTCTCTTATCTTTATTTGAAAATTCCAAAATTGTCTTTTGATTATTCAAAATCGTTTGTTTCTCATCAATAATTCTTAGCTGCTCTTCCAATATTCTTCTTTCATGGGTCAACCTATCCAACCACAAATTTACATCACCCACAGAGGGTTTGTTTAAACTCAACCTATCACTAGTACCAGCTAATGTTAGGTCTAAAGCAGATCGGTAATTTGGCCTTGAAAAACTGATATCTCTTTCAGTTTCACCTAGAAAACTAAGTCCTAAGTTTTTTTTAACATTCGTTATTGGTGTCAAATCGCAAAAGGATGGTTTAGCGTGATCTAAAGAATACTTTAGTGGTGTAGATGTTCTAACTGGTTTAGGTTCTAAATCTTCAAACATAAGCTTTGCCCTCTTCATTGCCACGTCTGAAACCTGAATTGTAGGAGAAAATGGACAACCTAACCTTTTTCTTGACCTCTTTTTCAGGCTACTTTGCAAAGGAGTAGTAACATTGCTTGTATTCTGGCATATGGAAGTATTGTGCAGGTCTGCATCTGAATATTTCCGCTTTCTGCTTGGGACCTCTGCCCCAAAATCCAATAAAAGAACTTGCTTGCCATTGCTTATAGATTTACTAAAAACTTCTATATCATCCATCTTTATCAAGGGCAACTCACTATTATGATTGCAAATAACTGACTGAAATCTATCAGTTATAGTGTTGACAATTTGGCTATTATTATTAGAAATATTTGTAGAGGCTTGTTGATCTTCAGAAGAAAATCCAGTAAAGTCAGTGCTTGAACTTTCAATTTTATTCTGCACCACATTTTTAATAGGGGTTTTAAAAGGACTTTGAAAGGCACCAGGAAGTTTAGTACTCAAAATTGTAGATTTGGAAGATATCAGTCCAGTAAATTTTGAACCTAAACCTAAAACAAAATATTAATATTATTATTTTTCTCACTTTTAAAGATAAAATTAGAGATTTTAAAAACCTTGTGTAGAAAACTTTGGTAAGAATCACTCTTGGTTGGTGCATGCAAGAACCACTGCCCTTTCCACAAAGATAAATAACATTTTAATGTATAACTTTTGTAAATTATAACTTAATTTTATAATGACAAGGAAACTATTTTATTACTTTATTAGACTTACCAACTAAATTTAAATCATCAAAATTTTCTCCTTCAAATATATTTTTAAAAGGTCTCTTTGGTTGTGTTACATTTATTTGCATTAAATGTGGTTCTTTTAAGCTTTGAACATTATTTTGTACAGCCTCAAACCTTTCCTTAGATATTTTCCTTGTAAGTAGAGTGTCTTCCTCGACTTTAATCATATTTGGCTTATTTTTTTCTTTAGAAGTATCTTTATTTGGATCTGACATAAGACCCTCAAAAATTTCCTTTCCATGTTTGTTTTCCCTCACAAAATTCACTGAAGCTGGTTGAAACCCAATTTGTTTACCTAAATTCAAATCATCAAAATTTTCTCCTTCAAAAATATTTTGGATCTTTTTAGCATTGGCTACAGGCCACTCACAATTTGAAATTACTTTTTTCTCACCTTTCTTTAATGTCTGTTTTGACCTATCTGCTTCTAAATCATAAGATGTCTGAGAGTTAAACATATTTAGGTTTTCAAGTTCATTTAAACCCACAAAATTTGCATTTGTATGTTTCCTTTCCATTTTAAGGCTCAGTGAAGCTGATTTAAATCCAGTATTCTTTCCTAAATGTAAATCATCAAAATTTTCTCCTTCAAATATATTTTTTAATTGTTTCTTGGGTTGTATTGCATTTACTTCCAATAACTGTGAGCTTTTTAAGTTTTGAACATTCTTTCTGACTACCTCATTAAACTTTCCTATTTCTGATTTAGTATCACTTGCTTTTAATGTACTTTTATGTGCATTATTTTTAGTAAAATAAGGTTCACTTTTGGTTTCCTTAACTTTACCTTTATTTGATTGTAATTTTAAACAGTCAACATTTTGTGTTTTATTCTTTGCCTCTATCATAACACTAATACCTACTGAAGCTGGCTTAAATCCACCTAGTTCGCCTAAATTTAAATCGTCAAAATTTTCCCCTTCAAATATATTTGGTATCATTTTACCATTGGATGTGGGCAATTTGCAGCTTGAACCTAATTTTGTAATAGTTTGTTTTTTCAATGTATTATCTACAATCAAATCTGACTGTTTTGAAATAGCTTTAAATTTGTTATTTTTTTCAGGCAATGGTAAATCTATAGGTGTAGGAATTAAGTTTGGAACTATCTTTATCTCTGAATTCAAATTAACCATAGTTGTAGTGTTTATAGAAGTAACAAAAGCATTCTCCTTATTTTTTGAAATAGCTGACTGTTCAAATGCAGAATTCTTATGCAAATAATTATATTTCTTTTTGCGAGAAATTTGAGACAAAGATGGGGTCAAAATATCCTCAAATAACCTTTTAGAATTCTCAATGCATAATTCTGAGACACTAATATTTTTCCCTGTTCCTGTTTGAAAGGATATATTTTCAACTGGATCGGCAACAGATGGCCATTTTTCATCTTCATAATTCTTACCATCACATTTATCCACATCATCTTGTAATTCAACAATTTTAATATCTTCCCTAATATCTGAATTTATATTGTCTATTTTAACACAATTATTTGAGCTAATACTAATGGCCTTTGTAATATTATCTTTTTGAAGCTGTAGTGCTTCTAACTTTTGTATCTGCTCTAGAACACTTTCTGGTTCATTAGCCTCAAAATGCTTCAAATCACTAACTATCAGTTCTGGGTGGTTAAATGGGTTTTCTATTACCTGCAAATTTTTCAAACTGTTATTATCTCTTGAACTTTCTTCTTGCTCTAAAAGATCCTGAGAATCCTCGGTTATATGACTGGACTTCAAAACATCCTCTAATTTTTTAACTACCCTACCAGACCCTCTCTTATAACGTTTTCTAACTTTAAGTAATTTTTTCACTGATTGACCAGAGCCTAACACGGGAGAAAGAGATTCAGGCGGCTCACTATTTAGCAAATCTTTGTACTCATTTTCTGTCGGTTCTATCGTCTCCGTCATTGTCTTTCTTACATGTTATTGTTAGAAAACTCTGTTTTAGAAACAAAAACACTAATCCCTTTTTGGAGAGAATAAACCAAACTTTATATTAGAATTTGAATTCTGACAATTTTGTTCTTGTAAACTTTAACAGCTGATTTTCTAACTAACTTCATTACACAACCAAGTACATCTGAGAAGCCGTTAAATCTCAGATCGATACAAAAGGCTTTTCGGAAGTAAAAATCTCGCCAATCTCGGATCAGGTAGGTCTATCACAGCTGATTTTAGATTCAAACCGGAAATTCGATTTTGGATCACATTTTCGAAAGATCTATTACGCCAAAAAAATCGTTTCAAAAATTTATTTGATATCATCTAAAAACATGTTACAAAGCATGAAATACATTACTTAATTAGTATTATTCCTCCATTTAATTTTTTTCAGAATCTATTAGATTAACGTGGTATTTAATTCAATGACCCTTTTGTAATTTTATATCAGCTGCCGGTATGGCCGTGTTTAAGAAAAAATAAGCAACACCGGACTAGAATGAAACAAAATTTTTAAACACAGATAAATTTAAAATGTATTGGAAGTTATTACTGCACAGCTGAATTCGGATTTTCTTCTAACCCTTCTTTCAGCCAGGATAAAACAGATTATACAATACGACTGACTACGGACCGATCTTTTCACTTTCCAAACGTCAGGTAGGTATCTGAAGCGCAGTGTTGTTAACCGGTGGACAAAACTCCGATTTTCGGACTTTTTTTTACATTTCGGGCATTTTGCGTATCCTAACTTGTTTCGGATTTTTTGCAGACTTTTTTATCAACGTAAGTCTAATAACTCTAATTGGTTAATAAATATTCAGTTTTCTATTACAACAGGATTGAGTTTTCGGATCGCACTGATCGCAGTAAAAAAACAATTGTGCAAAAACCAAAAACTGAACACGCTATTCCGCTTTATGATCCGGGATTAGCCAAGACGATCCGAGTATATTCCACGTCAAATGACATTTGAACGGTTGGTGACACTCAAGGCCCATTAACTCTAAGGTTACCTCGGTGAGCAGCTCTCCGGCGAGGGGGACGCGCGGGTGATACAGAGGTCGTAACATCGACTGGCGACCCGGTATGACAACGCGGCCAGTTTATTGCTTATTCAGCTCGACGTTTTCGTTGCGATAGTTGTCAGTTATGTTGTGTGTAAAATATGAAAAATACTAATAATTTACATAAGCTGTCTTCATAGTGTGTTCTCGGTTGATATTTTGGTACCGGTTAGAAATAGAGAAGAAATGTATGATAGACTATTAAAAACTAAATCAGGAAAGTGCAAACCGTTTTAGGGTCTTGTTGAGTGTAAGTATTTCGGATTTTACGGCTTGTTCAAATTTTAAACGAGAGCTCATGTCTCCCAGTACAAATTAAAAAAATAAAATCTGCGGATGAAACACTTTTGACCTAGAAAAAAAAATAAAAATTCACCAAATTTCCTACAATTTTCAAAACATTGTAGTGCAAAAATTCCTTGATATGGTAGTAGAAACAAAAGGAACGTTACAGTGCTGCCAAATTGCCTTACAGTTCTTGATTTATGATGTAAATATTTTAAACTTAACTCTGCGTTCCGAGTGATTGTTCTGTACCGTTTTCTATGCTATGGCTTTAATGATGATGCCTTCGGCGCCTACCCTGATGCTAAACCGGTTCCGATTTACCGACTTTAACTCAACGGCTGCCAGTTCCGCTGGCAGCTTTTGTACTGTATGTGTTCTGGAACACATGCTTCAGGGATCTTAATGAACTAATTTCCGAAAAGCCCATAGAATACAAGGCCCCAGGTCTTGCATAGAATACACTTTTTTACATCAACATAAAAAAAAACCTAACCAAGACCAACCGAAAACCCAGTCCAATATTTAAAACACGTAATGTGATATGTTGATAAGCTTTTTTTTTTAGTGAAAAGTAAATAAAAATGGTGTGCGATCTGCAACTCAGTGGTAGGATTCTGGATTTGCGTGGCAAAGGACTTGCATTCAATCCCCGACAGTCAATGTCTTTTTTAGTTTTTTTTTAACAAAATCTATTGTTTTGTTTTAAATATCGTACTGCGGATTAGTTAGTCTCGATTTTTTCGTCTTTTTTGGGGTTGATGTAAAAAACGTCTTTTACCTTCATTTTATTTTCACTTTTTAGCTTCTTTTTTGAAGTAGGTATAGGAATTATTTGCCAGCCTATGCGGTTAGGTTGGAGTTTAGTATGATACTTAAGTTTTCTCTTCTTGTTCAGTCAATTTTGTAGTAAATTGACAGTATAGGCAACTAAAATATTCTTTTCGCGTTTGATGTTGGTGACCATTATCATTCAAAGAAGAAAATGCAAAAAAAAATTCAAATTCGGCAGATTTTATCAAAATGATTTAATACCTGAAGCATTGGCTTATACGGACGGTATTTACTTATTTTGAGGACTCTCTGAATGGTATCAGTGGCGCATTTACATGTAAAAATGTTTTTTATTTAAAACTTCACTTAACAAAGTTTCATATATCTTGGAAAAATAGAAGTTGTGATGGTATCTCAGAATGGAAACGTCAGAATTAAAAACTAAATACACAAAGGCATCTCGCGCAAAAAGCCCTTGATGTGTTCACAGATTTTAAAATGATTTTGAAATAAAAAAATATAGCACTTTTTTTTTAAATATTTCAAAAACGAAAAAAGATAGAAACGTTTAGAAAACTTCTTTATTTAAACAATATTCTATCTTTTATAGTGTCCATGTTTCGAAGATACCCTACATGTATATTCAGTTTGGGCCACACTGTATATAGCATATCAGGGAAGCGCTTTGATATTGTCGGGCTCTGAATCCTCTTTAAAGCATCGGTTATTTCTTTTAAATTCCGTTGCTTGGTATATTATTTGTCTCTTGAGCGACCTCTGGTTTTTCACTTTCTAGAGGTCTGCTTACAATGTTACACGTGTGTATAAACAATTTTAAACGGCGGTATCTTACAGCTTCAGCCAAATACTTTCCTGTCGAGATACAACCTTTTTGTTTTTGACAACTGGAATGACGTTGACAGATAGTTGCTCTTTGCTTTGACAAGTATGACTTTTAGTTTTGACGTTCTTTTGCAAATGGCTCTTTCGTTGTCACGCGTCTTTTAGACGGTTTATTGATTTATTTGTAAAGTAGCCTGATTTCCTACAAAATAAAAAAAACTTAGGTGAGATATTAATAACCTGATTCATATTATTTTAAATTTTCAAACACTTTTTAGTATAGTATTTTTTTGAGATGCGATAACCTCACACCATCAGGCGCTCCGCGCTTGGTGTCCACGCGCCACACGTGTATTTATATTTTCAGGATAATATGTAAAACAAAGCAGTAAATCTCGGAAACATATTGCTTCAAAAGCTTGGGTTATAGTTATAAACTCTAAAATGTATTTAAAACTATTGGAAACTTCTAGCATTCCTAGAATATTTTGCAAACATGATGATTTCTACTTTCTGACACCTCTTGGCAGAATAATTTTTTGGTGATATTTTTATATGATTTCTGATATTAGCGATATCCCCTTGCAATATACATATGTCCAATAAACTATATTCAAAGCAGTATTTCATATTTTAGATTAACATGTCTGATAATTGGGAAGACAATACAGCGGCCCCCAAGGTTGCTGAATTGCCAGAAATCAAACTTTTTGCCAAATGGAATTGTGATGATGTGCAGGTTTCTGACATGTCCCTCCAGGTAAATTGCTACTCTAAAGTCTAATTTATGCATAATATACAATAGACACTAGAGTATATTTAAAATGATGACTTATTTTGCATTATTTCTGACACCTCTTCAGAATAATTATTGTTGAATTGCACTAACTGATTTACATTTTTTAAATTGCGCCTGTAGACTGGTTGTAGATTTGTCGCTAACAATTTTTTTGAGTTTAGGATTACATTGCAGTAAAGGAAAAGAATGCTAAATATTTACCCCATTCGGCTGGTCGTTATGCTGCTAAACGTTTCCGTAAAGCTCAATGTCCCATTGTTGAGAGGTTGACCAATTCCTTGATGATGCACGGAAGAAATAATGGAAAAAAATTGATGGCTGTTCGCATTGTTAAACATGCCTTTGAAATTATCCATTTGCTTACTGGAGAAAATCCTCTTCAGGTATGAATTTGTGGTTTGTTACAATAATTGCTTTTTTTTTTAAATTAAACATAGTACAGTTAAAAAATTTGCATATTTATAAGATTAAAATTTGGTTATACCTCTCTTCTGTCAGGTTCATGAAAAAACATGTTGAATTTGCTACTGCTAAAGATTTCCATTATTAAATAATTGTTAATAATATGACTCATCTTCAAAATTTAAACAATTTTTTATGATGATAAAAACAAACATAAATATTTTCTGACACCTCTTCAGACAAAAAAATTTGGTGATTATGTTATCTGATTGATCTTTATTAAAGAAACGTCTCCAAGTATAAAAAGTTTCTGATATAAAAAGAATTTTTTTTATTTTCAGGTCTTGGTTACGGCCATTATTAACTCTGGACCACGTGAGGATTCCACTCGTATTGGTGAGTATAAATCACTAGGATTAAATTAGTTTCGTTATTGCTTGTTTTTTTTGTTGTTTTTTATCAATCAAACATCGCTATTTAATATTTAAAAAAGAAGTAACTATGAAAATTAAAAACGAAAAACTCGCTTACTACAACACTTTAATTTCTCGTTCAACCAATACAGTTAAAACAAGCTGGTCAATAGTTAACAAAATACAGGGCAAAAACAAATACCACAAAAAATATAGTTCTATCTCGGGATAATAAAATAATTTCTGAGCCACTTGAGGTTGCATCAGTCTTTGGGGAATACCTGGAATTAGTTATCCCTACCAAGTTGGGTACTTATTTCGGTGGGCGATTCTCCGACATGTGCACTATTGGTCGAAGACTTGTCTTGAATTCGTTTTATTACCAGCTTGTTACAAGTACCTAGGTGGAGAGAGTTGTCATGAACTTCCCCAACAAAGGCTCTTGTGGTTTCGACTCTATATCCATTAAGTTCATTAAACGTGTTATATTTAATATTTCAACCACATTATGTGACCTGATTAATGTTTCGGTGTGTGCTGGTGTATTTCCGGACAGGCTAAAGAAATCCATAGTTGTACCTATATTTAAGAGGGGGGATTCTCTTAGCATGGAAAACTACAGGCCTATTTCCTTATTGAGTTCCTTTTCTAAGATTTTTGAAAAAATTGTTTACAATCGTATTTATGACTTTATTTGCAAATATAATATCTTAAACGACAGGCAACATGGTTTTCGGAGAGGCATGTCTACGGAAACTGGGTGCATTGATCTTGTACAGTATATATCTAGTAAGATGGACAAAGGTGAATTTGTAATTATGTTGTCTTTTGACTTGACACGTGCATTCGACACTGTTGATACACAGTTTGTCTCTGCTAAACTAGACGCCCTAGGACTACGTGGTAATATAAACGCATTTATAGTTTTATTTTTGACTGAAAGAAAATTTTCTGTAAAAATTAAAAATGTAATGTCGTCGGATAATCAGAATATTGGCACACCTCAGGGAAGTATCTTAGATCCCCTGATTTTCCTACTCTTCATTAATGATCTTCCTGACTATATATAAGTCAGGGCCAGGTTTTTCTATATGCAGATGATACTACTATCGTAGTATCCGATATGTCAGAAAGTCACTTAAAAAATAAAATCAACACTGTGCTAAATGAGTTTTCTAAATGGTGCTTTGCTAATAAGCTAATGATTAACCATACCAAAACTGTAGCTATGAACTTAAGAACTATTTGTAGAGAACCTTGTGATATCAGCATTTCCTTCGATGGTCATGATCTTGGGCTTTCCTTATGCGTTAGTTTCTTGGGTTTGTCTATAGATTGCCACCTTAATTGGAACACTCAGATCGACAATGTTTGTAAGAAGCTTAATAGGGGAGCTTATGTAATTTCTGGTCTCCGTAATTATGTTGACCGTACAACAATTATTAATGTATATTATGCTTTCATATATTCTGCAATAGCTTATAACATAGTAGTGTGGGGTCAGGCCTCAGATATAGAGAGAGTATTTATAATACAAAAAAGAATTGTTAGAATCATTTTTAGTATACCTTTTAAAACATCTTGCAGAGAGACATTCAGGTCATATAAACTTTTGACAGTTGCTTCAATTTATCTCTTAAAATTATTATCATTTATCCATCGAAATAAAAATCTAATTCAAATTAACAGTATTTTTCTTGCGTACGATACGAGAAATAAAAATAACTTCTGCTTAGACAAGCATAACTTAAATAATTATAAAAAATCACCAATCTACGCTGGGAGTAAAATTTATAATATGTTACCTATGTTATAAGGTAAATATTATTATAAGTTAAGTATAAAGCAATAAATTGTCAAAATAAATTCAAAAATAAAATTAAAAGCTTACTTTTATCACAGACTTTTACACCACAGATGAATTTTATACTTTTTTGAGGAATAACCCATCATAATATGCAAACTGAAAACCTTTTTTTTTCCTTGTTTTGTTGGACACCGCACTGTAGAAGGGATTTTAACTCGAGGAAAAAATTATATATTATGTTTTGTGATCTATATTTAGATATATATCTGTTGTTAGTTTATATTAGGTACTTGTCATATGTCTATTTACGTTTCTATTTGACGTGTTTCTATATTTATAGTGTTCGAAACCAAATAAAAAATTTGAATTTGAATTTAGTCATTATCACTACTGTTAATTTTGAATTTTTTTTTTAAATTTTAATACACATACATAGTTTCAACTTTATGGTTTTTTGGTTTTTAGATAATTTTATTTCCATATCAAAGTAAATGTTGCTTTTACAAACTTTCTAAGCATTTTTTCTTTCAGAACTTTGTACACTTACATTATTTCCTATACAATACAATTGAGGCGTTCCATAGCAAAACTCGCCTTATCCACTTTTTGTAAAAATCGAGCTTGCTGCATTAAATGATTGTTCGTTCTAATACCTATGTGTTCTAATTCGCAAAACGGAACAAAATTAGCCATATCCTTCATAAATTATTTGGTCAATATCGACAATTCCAGTTACAACGTCATTTCAAAACCCTCCTTATCCGATTAACCAATAGAAATGCTCGATTTGGAATCATCTGATTATAGCCGCTGTTCCTACGCCATTTTGTGTTTATTCATTACTGATTTAGTCTAGAATAGTAGTTTCACGTGTTAACAAATCTGTGTCGTAATAATTATTAATAATTAGGTGTTATTTAAAAAAACTTGATTGATTTTGACTAAGGTGCTAAAATGGACATAAGTGTTGTGCTTGCAGAACCAAAAAAGGCAAGAAAAAATCCAAGCGAGCCTAAGAAATGGAAAAGAGAAACAGAAAAAAAAGCAAGGTATGTTATGGTTACGCTGTGGAGTTTAGGTAACTATAAACTTTCTATTTCAGATATTCTGCCAAAAGACTTCCTAGATTTCCAGTATGTGGACATAACGGTAACGTACCGTTGTATCTACAGATATTCGTGCATTTCATGCAAATTTTTATTCTAATCAAACTAAAACTTCACAAGATGCATTTTTACTTAAGTTTATGTCAGTAAGAAAGCCCATAATGTAAAAGAAAAGGTGTAGCTACACAAAACTTTGTCAAGCTATCTGATACACGGGATTTTCTTACAAGTTTGTAAGACAGCCTTTATAGATATATTAGATGTTTCAAAAGATAGACTAAAAAAGATGAGGGATCATCTCATCAGTTGCCTAATGACAGTCAGCTAAATCATTTGTGTAGACGCAGTGTAAAAGAATTTATACAAAATTTAAGAGTTGAAAGCCATTATTGCAGAAGCAAAAATATTGCAAGACAATATTTAGAATTAAACATTGCGAAAATTTTTAAAATGTATAACTAGACCAGTTAAAAGTGAAGAAAACTTTTTTTAGGGAGATTTTTCTTCGTTGTTTTAATATAGGTTTGGCTTGCTTATGCATGCTCAAAATGTATAGAGCTATAAGAAAAAATAAAAATTGAAAAAGTTCAAGAAAATAAAAGAAAACTGATAACAGAAAAGCGAGTCCACAAACTGAGATCCAACGCATTTTTTTCTAAAAAGAACAGAAACCAGAACTTCTTACTTTTTCTTTCGACTGTCAGAAGAACTTGGTAAACCCCAAAATACCAGATCAGTTGGCTTACTACAGTCGCCAACTCTATACGTATAATTTTACCGTAGTAAAAGGGTCTTCCAAAACAAAGTTAACTACAGAAAATGTTTTTATTTTCACTTGGATCTAAAACTAGCTGTTTTTGACTGTTTAAGCGAAACTGACTTAACAGGTTACTCTACAATAAGGTTTTGTGCCGACGGATGCGGAGGACAAAAAGAAACACCACTATGATTGCAATGTGTTGCCACTTTTTGAAAAACATTGCACCTAGACACGTGAAGCAAATAATCTTTCCCGTTCCCGGACATTCTCTTTTGCCCCCCGATCGAGTTTTTTAGAGAAAATCCTCAAAAAAAAACCATTGTGAATCCAAGAAGATACGTAGGTATTTTTAAACAACATGGTACAGTTAAAAGTTTAGGACACGAGTGCAGGGTACTAGATTTTAAATCGGAGGCTGGAAAATATTTTAAAAACGTATCATCTTGGCACTTTAAGTTCTCCGAGGCTAAAAGGTTTATTATTACCAAAAATTCAGCAAATAATATTTTGGTAAGAGGTGAAATATTTTATCATTCTGATACCGGTGCTTCAAAATCAATATTAAAAAAAGGGAAGAACCTTTCCAATTTTTGCCCTACGGTTATACAAAAAGGAATACCGGTAAAGACAGAAAAATTACTGGATGTAAAGAAGCTATTAACAAAACATTTTGGTGAAGAATGGGCCAACAGGGAGGAGCTATCGTTCTACAAAAACGTTTTGAATATTGATGTTGTTGCTGAAGACGAACTTCAAAATGATGATTCTGAAGACCCTGCCGACTTTTGCCAAGATACTATTAATGAAACTGAAGAACCCAGAGTTTAGTTTTAAATAATTTTGGTTTACATTTTGTTCATTTGACAATTAAGCTCTTAATCACAAAATTTATACATTACGAGAATTTTTTTTTGCATTGCTTATCCACAGAGACACTTCAAAATTGCCTTATCCATAATTAAAATAAAAATATAAAATACCTGATCAAAATATGATTTAAAGTAGCATGACACAATAGATCTTTAGTGTCTTATAAATGTATATAAAAATAACAGTTAACATATTGTCAGTGATGTAAACATAAACATTTTTTTCTGATTTTCTCTAAATGTGCTTAAAGGGATAAGGCGAGTTTTGCTATGGAACGCCTCAATTATTGTTTGATGTTTAGTTTAACTAATAATGGGTTTCAACAAATCATTATCAGATTGCTTAAATTAAGGTTCAAAGGTTCAGCAGAAAGATATTGGTTATTTCTTAACATCCTTAACAATTTTATCTCCTATTTTTATATTTGTCAACAACTTGCCTCATTACACCTGTAACAAAAATGTATTGGTAATAGGTACAGGGTTATTGATTATAAATGTCCCCCCCCCTTTAACTTTTTTGTTTGGCATTTTGAAAAAAAATTAAATATAAAAGTTGCCTAAATATACAGCGTGTGTCACAAATGTGCAGCAAAACTTTGTTAAATTCATATTTTTTATTTATATATAATTCTAAGCATATTTGATGTAGCATACCCTATACCTAACTTCAACTGTCTCCAAACTATAAACAATTGAAAATTGGCACTTTTTGCACTTTGACTCATTATAGTGGCAAAACGGTTAAAGATAAGGAAAATAAATTTCACTTTCCCATCTTAAATTTTTAAGAGCTATGTGATGGTCGTAATTGATGGTACCAACGAAGGTACCAAATTTGGTACCAATGGTACCCACTGTATATTTATGTTATTAGATAGCTTTTAAAAAGTTAAGATAGGAATGTAAAATTTATTTTCTATCTTTAACCGTTTTGCCACTACTTATAATGAGTCAAAGTGCAAAAAGTGCCAATTTTCAATTGTTTGTAGTTTGGAAACAGTTCAAGTTAGGTATAGGATATGCCATATCAAATATGCTTAGAATTTTACGTAGAATCCAAAAATGAAATAAAAAATATGGTATTGTATTGAAAATAACAAAGTTGGCAGTTGCTGCACATTTGTGACACACCCTGTATATTTAGAAATATAATATTTTAAAAATTTAACTTATTCCAAGCAACTTTTATATTTAAATTTTTTCCTAAAATGCCAAACAAAAAAGTTAAAGGGGGGGGACATTTATAATCAATAACCCTGTACCTACATTAAATCCACTAATGTGAAAATAGCTAAAACTCGACTTAATTAAGACCTAGAAATTTAATGAACATCTCTAATGACCACTTCATTTGTGGTATTAAACTAATACAACCCAGATTATCTAATTAACCAATTGAGCTTGCCTGGCTTAACATTCACTTAAAAACAAAGCCCCTCCATAAAAAGACCAACATTCTAACATTTAAATGCAGCTTGGATGATATGCTCTTTGACTCTAAAACTATTAATAGAGTAACTTACGTTAAGTTTCTGGGCATTTACTTAGATAATAAACTTAATTTTGGCTCCCATATTGAAAAATTTTCCAAAAAGTTATCTGGCTGCTACGCTTTGAGATTAATCTCTAGAGAGTTGGAACCAACAGCAATAAAAATGGCATATTATGCCCTAGTAGAATCCTACCTGAGATATGGAGTACTTTTCTGGAGTAGTTGTAGTGCATATTAGCTAAACTGTCTTTTTGTGCTACAAACAAAATGCAAACCACTCTTTTTGAGAGAAAGAATTATGACTCTTCCATGTTTGTTTATCTTTGAATGTGTTTGTCTCTTATTTAATGATGATTGATTTCCGAATGCCCTTATCATTTGAAACAGGCTCAGAATATTCCTCTACCTGTACCTGATACATTTCAAATAAAAATTTCTTTTATATGTAATGCAAAAAAAAATGTTTAACCATCTGCCTAATGATATAAGATTTATTAATAACTTCAATTTTAAAAAAGCTGTCAAGAATTTATTATATATAGGATCAAAGAGTACTTTGACACTTACCATAATATAAATTACTAATTTTGGTATTCTTTTATGTTATTTTTTGTTTTTTTTATATTTTATATAACAAGCTTATTTGAATTTTGTAATTGCTTTTTTATTGTTTATATATAGATTTTGTTTCTACTATTTTAATTATTTGGATTGGTCCCCCTTATTTACTTTTTGTATTTTGCTTGCATTCACATAGCCTATTTTATTTTGGTTTCTGTTTTGTTGCAGAAATTGTATTGAAACTCTCCCTTTTTATATTGTAAAATTTTTTTTTTCAGCTTTGTCAATGAATTAAAATTTCTGACACTAAAGCATATTTTTGATACTTACACAGCAAACTCACATACCGAACAGAGATACACAATATTAATATTTGCAAAAAAAACACATTTTAACAATTCCTGCATGTAACAAAGAACTATTCACAAAATCATTATTATATATATAATTTCTAGTAAGTTAATTTAATGTAATTGATTTGTTCTTATTAGTTCGTACTTTTAAAAAAGTGGTAAAAAATTAATAAATTAATGAATAATCTAAAAGGGTAAATATAAAATATTGATTATAAACAACCAATGTGATAGTGTATTAATAAATATATCTTGACTTCCTCGTTCTATTTCATTTTATTAATTCTCTTATATACAATCCATCTTTATGCTCTGGGCTTTATTAGCTTAATCCTTAACTACTGAGGCTCGATTTTCGGACGTTAATACGGACACGGAGTCTGACGACTTCTATTAAAATAATGTGTTAAAGAGATTTTGTTAAAAGTTGTTGTTTATAAGTAACACCTAATATCTTTTTTATTTGTTTATTATAAGAAAATTAACAATTTTGAAATAATTCCTGCAGAACACATGGAAAGAAAAAATGTCGGTTTTTTTCAGGTCTAAAACATATATGGGATGAAAGTCTCAAAGTTTCTATATTACACACAAATTCTGTTACTATAAGGGTAAAATAAAGAAAAAAAAAAGTTACGCGAGTTCCCAAATCAAAAAATAAAATCAGCATGCATATAAGTCGAATAAAAAAAATCATCCAACATAGCCACTTTAAGATGCTATTGAGAACCAAAAATTCAGAAGCAACTCGCCGCAGCAGACGTTAGAATTTTTTTTTTGTGAAAATAACAGAACAAAATGTATCATGAGGAGTCTGCCAGACTCCGCCTTTGTAGTTAACACTTAATAGCAGCACATATAATTTATAACCAGTTATAATATAGGATAATTCCAAATTTATTGTGAAATTACTTTTATTAATATTATGTTAAAGATCATTACAACTTTAAAGTAAAAATCAAGAATAATTTGGGATGATTTAAATTTTATTTTAACAAATCAAATAAGAAAAACAAATACAAATATTGATTATCATCTATTGGTTAATGATAGGAATATTGAAGATACCCAAATTATATGTGAGGAATTAAGCAATCTATTTGTAAATATAGGTGTATAACTTGCAAATAAAATTCTACCAATGAGTGACTATATTGATTTCACAGAAGAGAAGATTTTTTTATTGATCCCAAGATATCTCAAATATTGATGGTATAATAATTAATTCCTATATTACTTTTTTTTAAAATGTCTATTCATAAAGGTATTTTTCCAGAAAAAAATTAATGTTGCAAAGGTAATTCCAGTATTTTATTAATTCGACCAATATCTATATTACCAGTGTTTTCTAAAATAATAGAAAAAATTATTAATAATGTTTGATAAACAATATGGGTTTCTCAGATTCAGGGATATGGAAACAGCTGTTATGGATGACATAACAGATATTCAAATTTTATTTTATTTTATTTTACTAAACAAACGGATGAACCATTTTACAGTATTAGCAATATATACTTAACAGTAAATGGACAGCAGAAAATACCTAATAACTAAATAAATAAATAACAATAGTAAGCCTATTTGAAACAGACAATGAACCGAGTTTTAATCAAGTAAGCAACATCTTTTTGCAAGCAGTCTTAAAACGAGGCAGGGTGCAATTAAACACATCGATCTCATTTTGATGGTCATTAAGAAGTCGAAGAGTTCTATCAATGGGGGCATGCATTCCATAATTGGTAGAGTGGTGCTTAACACAGAACAAGTTACAGTTGCGCAACGCTCGAGAAGGAACATTAAGTTCTATTGATGATAAGAGTTCAGGACAGTCTGTCTGGCCATTAATAATTTTAAAGACGAAATTCAGGTCAAACAGCAAGCGCCTATCACTAAGTGTGTTCAAATTCATAATTAGTAACATGTGGGTTCGATGATATTCTTCCATGTTAATGTTAAGTTTATAAGCAGCAAATCGTAAAAATTTGTTCTGAACTCTCTCGATAACATCAGCATGGGATTGGTAATAGGGTGACCACACAACAGATGCATATTCAAGATTGGATCTAACTAAAGCACAGTAGAGGATTTTGCCAGTATTAGCAGAAAATTCAGAGGAATTTCTCAATACAAAACCCAACATCATACCCTTGAGACCAACCTTAGAGATATGTTCATGGAAACTTAATTTCTCACACACACACTGTGTCCTGCCGGTAAGAAAGCTTTCCAGCCGCTCAACCAAAGATGAAGAAAAACGCAACGCTCTAATCTTGGCAATTAATAGCTTAAAGACAACCCTGTCGAAAGCCTTGGAGAAGTCAATGTAAATTGCATCTACCTGAATTTTATTCTCCAAGGCTTCCAACAGATCCATCTTGTATCTAACAAAGTTAACAGTGGTTGATTTACCTTTAGAGAACCTATACTGTTCGTTATGCACTAAACCCTTGCAAGCCCAGCTAAGTTGATCATACACTAAACTATCAAATAACTTAGATAATGCTGACTGGACACAAACTCTCCTGTAATTCCTAATATCCTCTGCTTCATCTGACTTAAAAATCGGGAGTTATATGTATAGCTATGCTTCCATAGATCTGGAAAAATGGAGGTTTGAAGAGACATGTTAAATATTTTATGCAAAGGTTCAACCAAGGTACATATACAGTTTTTAACGAATATTTTAGGTATGTTATCAGGGCCATAACTGACCCTATTCGGAAGAGCAGAAATCTTATTGTAAATCTCTAGAATATAGACACCTTGAATAGAAACATCACCGGTGTTATTATTTATTTTAGAAAAATGCCTGGCAAACAAATTCACAATTTCGCGACCGTTCTGACCAACCTCACCATCACATTGCATACAATTAGGATCTATTAGATTTACGCCGTTCGTTCACATGCTTCCAGAAGAACTTAGGATTCTGTGCAAAAGATCCCTCCAACTGCACCAGCTGTGCTTCATGACATCTGGCACACTCCAACTTACACATGAATTTTCTATGCAAAGCCTTTTTCTTAATAACAAGATCTTCCAATTTGGAGCTGAACCATTTGGGGAAATTCGAGTTTTTACTTCTTCTTTCGAGGCACGAACACATCCAGGCAGTAATTCAAAACCTCATACAGTCTTTCGGCAGCCAGGCAAACATCAACCCCATTAAAAAGAGCATTCCAATCCACACTTGCCAAAACGTCGTTAATGGCCACAAAATTAGCATTTCTGAAATCATAGTAGAACTCCTCGTAATGTAGATACTCGACATCAGTCGAAATTTTAAAGCAATAAGGTTCATGATGCACACTACCTGGTAGCAAGACATCACTAGCTTAATATAAGAAAGTTGTGAGAACAAGTCTAAGAATGTATTACGGCTATTGGGTGTACAGTTCACTTGAAACAAATTTAGGAAGGCAAAAACCTCAGCAACATTTCTGGCAGGATAATTCTGAGGGCAACGGACTGTGACACCATAAGCATTGTTTCCCAAGAGGCATCAGGTAAGTTATAGTCGACAAATAAGGTCAGCTCAGCTCTCTGACGGGTTATTCGTTATTACCTCCTGTACAGCCAAGCACTGCTGTACATATTTATCTTCCTCAGAGTTTGGAGGTAAATATACCCCTCCGAGAATTAAGGTTCTGAGTACACCGCCGCCTCCGAGTCTGTCAATTGAAGTTGATAATAATAAAAAATACTGTGCACTACCCTTGGATCTGCGTAAGGCATTTGATACAGTAAATCATCATTTTCTTTTACGAATATTATATAATATTGGAAAAAGGGTCAAAAGTAAAAACTTTCTATATAAACGCAGACAAACTTGAAATTGACATTTTTAAATATTGACATTTCTATATTTTTTTTTCAGGTAGGGCTGGTACTGTCAGAAGACAGGCTGTAGACGTTTCCCCATTAAGGAGAGTTAACCAGGCCATCTGGTTGCTGTGCACAGGAGCCCGTGAGGCTGCCTTCAGAAATATCAAGACCATCGCCGAATGTTTAGCTGATGAGTTAATCAATGCTGCTAAGGTAAACCTCATAATCATTTGATTATTAAAAATATTGGTGCAAATTGGTTCAAGTGCCAAGTTCAAATAATTTAATAATATGGTTAAAGAAAAAGTAACAGAGGACAAATTTTATTAAAAAAACCTTAGTGATAATATTGTTTAAAAGTGTTTTGTTATAACCTCTTAATTAAAGATATGTAATTTTTCATTATCGTGTTTATTTTTTAAGATGATAGATCAAAATGTATATTGGAAAATATAAAAAGATTTAATTTTGAAAAATGTTCTAGCATATAATTTGTCTTCTACTTTAATTTACTTTTTTAGGTTGTAATTTTCTTAAAAATTTTGGAGATTATACTGTTTCTATAGCAATGCTTGAGAATAAAATGTGGAAATAGTGTGCCTTTAAAATGATGATTTACTTCTTTTCTGACACCTCTTGTCTGAATAATACACAGTGTTGACTTATAAGTAAATAAACTGAATATTTTTTTTTGCATTTTTCTATTACTAAAATGTAAGGCATTTTGTTTAATTTTTATTAATTATTTCTAGGGATCATCCAACTCATATGCTATCAAGAAGAAAGATGAACTGGAAAGAGTAGCCAAATCTAACCGTTAGAAGTATATTTATATATCTTCTGTATTTGCTTACAGAAATAAATGTTTTTTTTAAGGAATCTTTTTTTTTTCAAATAGTCCATTTAGGTATAAGGATACAAGTATTTTTACTTAATTTTTTATTTGTCAGGAACTATGTAAATTTATTTAACACATTTAAATAACATACTCTACAGAGATGACCTCCAAGGTAGGTAAAAACCAGAATCAAAATCAACAAAAAGTATGTCAAACTGGCCTCGGTAACTATACAGTCAAATTAGGGAGACATTACTTAATAATAATACCTCTAGACCCATAAACGTTTTTTCTGACGTACGACAAGGGGTAAACAACTTACACTTATTATTTAACCTTTTTATTAATGATTTTGGCAGCAAATTTAAGTATTTAACATTTAAAATGTTTGCTGATGATAAATAAATTTATTTGACGACCAGCCATTTAAGAAATTGTATATACATAAACACTAATATTACATAACATTAATATACTATGAAACAGTAAACATGTAAATCAGTATAAAACAGTGTTCCTCCTAAGACAGGCTCGAACTATTTTAATTTTAAAATATCTGTATTATCACAGTAGTTATTTGCTAAACAAGAAAATCTATTAATGGATGACATTTTACTATGATTGGTTCTATGATATTTCGTGGCCTCAGGGAGCTTTGTGGTATCTTTAACCCAAACTTTTCTACCAGCTTTGGACAGTTTAACAGAGAGCAACTAATTTTAAAAAACATGCATAAATACAAATATCAAGCAAGATCACTAAAATCGCATAAAGTTCTTAATATTATCTACCTTTTCTAGGGATTCATTATTAATTTTGTAATCAAATTCAATTATATTACTTCATGTACAATAAAACTGCATAACCTTACAGTTGCTGACATTGGGGTGCATTCGCTTAATATCACACTTTGTAATCGAACTATTTATATCCTGCATTTTTACACAATCATCTGTTCAGTCAATAACTCTAAAAAAGTTTAAACCATCGGCATATAATAATTTCTGAGAATGTTGTTGGGTCTGTGAAACACGTTTGTACGTCTAATTCTGATCACGACAACCCCAGTGCTCGTTCTCAGACTATGAATAATGCTCCAACTTCTCTGCAGCAGGAACTATATGAAGGTTCGAATTTTTCGCTATCAACGAACAAAATGTAACTCCGACATATGATACAGTCAGTGGTATTGGGGTTTCCTCAGTGAGTAGTCTGAGCATGTTTTATCAAAATGTCAGGGGACTACACACAAAGACTGACGAGATTTCTCTAAGCATTTTGTCTTGCGACTATGAAGTAATTTCTCTTACCGAGACATGGCTTAATGGATATTAGTAGCTACGAAATGTTTAAACAAATATATGGTTTTCCGTAAAGATAGGAGCTATGAAGAACTGGGATGCCAGCGCGGCGGAGGCGTGTTTGACGATGTTTGGGTTCAGGTGAAGGCTGGCGACACAAAATTAGTCCTAGGATGTGTATATTTCCCACCCAATTCTAGCCTGGAGTATTATCAGTCATTCTGCAATACCTGTGAGTCGCTGAGAAATAGTTTTGACAGTCATACATTTTTAATTTCTGGGGATTTTAACCTTTCTTCAGTGGAATGGATCTATGAAGACGATACCCTTGTTCCAAGGTCTTTAACATCGTTGGCCTCTGAAACTCATATTGTGTCAATGAACTTTCTAGAATTGCAACAAATTAATTCTTTATGAAATCACATGGGTAGAACTTTAGACTTGATTTTTGCTGATGACTTTGTTAATGTTCGCATTTCATCTCCTAATTTACCCCTAGTAAATATTGACCCTTACCATCCTGCGATTGAATTGATGTATAAAATTGAATATGTTCCTCCAATAAAAAGTTACAATCAAGTAAGTGTATATCAATTTAATCAAGCAAATTTCCATGAACTCAATCTTTTTTATAAGCAATCGGATTGGTCTTTTTTATCATCTCCTGACATCAACAGGATCGTTGAAACCTTCTATGAGGTTTTGCTTCGGGGAATCGATATTCATGTTCCCAAGAAAACCATGGTTGACTGCAAGTACCCAAAATGGTTTGACCTCCCATTGAGAAGGCTTATTGGACAAAAGAATCGCCTATATAAGAGGTATAAAAGGATTGAACAACAAGCTGACTATCTGGCCTATTCGGACATACGACGTGAAGTAAAGTTTCGAACTGACGTGCTATCTTACATATGTCACGCAAACTGAATTACTTATTCCGGAAAATATCAAGCACTTTTGGTCATTTGTTCGTAACTTAAGAAGAGACTCTGGTATGCCTAGTGTTATGAATTATGACGAAGAAATTATGGGTTCAAAAATTATTTGCAGCCCATTTTCAGTCCTGCTATTCACACCATGAAATTTTAGATTTTAGTCAGATCAGTCCCGTAAGTTCTTCAGGGAAACTACTAGCAACATATTATTTTACAGAGGCAGAAATCTGCACTAAAATAGATGGCCTTGATGTTTCTAAGAGGGCTGGTCCTGACGGAATTCCCACTATCTTTTTGAAAAGGTGCTGTCAGTCGTTGTCTCAACCGCTATGTGTAATTTTTCAAAGATCTTTTAATCTAGGTTCATTTCCTGATATTTGGAAATTTTCTACACTGATGCCGATCTTTAAATCCGGTGATAAAAGCGATATAAAGAACTACAGAGGTATCTCTGCTTTCACATATCCCGAAGCTGTTTGAGGCAATTATCACTGATCATTTATTTGAGTCTTTGAAACACTACATTACGAGTATGCAACATAGTTTTTATCGCGGTCGCTCAACTACTACAAATCTTGCGATGTTCCAAATTACTTAATTACATCTGTCGAAGCTGGCTAACAGATTGATGCTGTTTACACGGACATATCCAAGGCTTTTGATAGTGTTTGTCATCAGCTTTTATTATTAAAATTGCAGCAAATTGGTCTTTCTGGAAGTTATTTGGAGTGGATCAGATCTTATTTGTTTAATCGTCGACAACAGGTCAACATTTGTGGTTCAGTTTCTAGGGAGGTTATTGTGACATGGGGTGTCCCACAAGGTTCACATATTGGTCCAGTGCTCTTTCTACTTTTTATAAATGACATAGTATCTTGCTTTAGAGCGTCCAAATGTCTTTTGTATGCAGACGATTTAAAATTTTTTGCTCCCGTTTACACTGACTCAAATGCACTGCAATCTGACATTGGAAGGCTCGTCAACTGGTGCAGCACTAATTATCTCCATCTTAACATATCCAAGTGTAAAGTGCTCCGTTTTCATAAACGCATTAATCCTGTTCTCTCCTCCTACTTCATAAATGATGTAACACTAGAGGTTGTTAGTTCTTACACTGACCTAGGTGTTATTTTTGATGACAAACTAACATTTAATCTGCATATTGACAGCATTGTACTCAAGGGTTTTAGATTGTTGGGCTTTATAAAAAGGAATACAAGGCATGTGACGGACACCAAAGCAATTATTACTCACTGGTACGGAGTGTCTTGGAGTATTGTTCAACAATATGGAGTCCATCATACCAGTGCCATAACGATAGAGTTGAAAAAGTACAAAATAGATTTGCGAAATACCTTTATATAAATTTAATTTTCCACATCAGGATCTATCGTATAACACTAGAGCTCTTCTATGCGGCCTTCAAACCCTTGAGTTTCGGAGACGTAAGGCACTTCTTGTTTTTCTACATAAGCTAATAAATGGAGACATTGATTGTGAAATATTGTTGGGGTCGGTCTCATTTCTGGTACCTATTAGGAGAACAAGACAACCTCAGCTATTCTTTGAAAGATACCACCGTACAAATTATGGGTCTGGCGCATTTATTGACCGACTAGTGTGTAATTACAATCGTCATTTCGCAGAATATGACATCTTTAGACTTAGCACTTTGCAGCTAAATGGATTGCTTTTGTGAGGTTTTTTACACTTCGTATTCATATGGATTTATGTATTCCTTTGTAATTTTTTTTGTCTGTAAATGTGTATTTGTGTATTAATTTATTTTTTCTCTATTTTAAATGTTTGATGTAGTTACTGTTTTTATTGGGTCTCTCGATTTTGACTTTTTTATTTTGACCTTGTTTGCGAATCCGTACCATTTAGAATGTTTACCATTCTGTAGTGTACGTTTCAGAAGGACCACTTGTCCGATGCGTGCATCGGCTACGTCCTTCCATACAAAAAAAAAAAAAAAAGTTCTTTAAAAACAACACCGGAATATCATCAGGGCCAGCAGCTAGGTTATTTTTTAAATTAGAATTTGCATTAAATACATCTACTTGGCAAACATCACAGGTGCTTATACTAACTGTTCAAGGTACAATATAATTTCATCAATATCGCTTCTTTTAGTACTATAAACTGTTAAGTAAAAATTAACAATGTCACAGAATTTGGTATATCATAATCTTAATTTTTTTAGTTTACAAACTTTGAAAGAGTCAGAATCCTTCTCTATGGTATCCTCTATAGAGTGAATATAATCATTATAGACGTTTACTAATGCCTTCCATGTATGTTTAAAATTTGAAAAATGTGCAGATCATGTAAGTCTGCAATGTCGTAAGGAGTGCATTCGAGTGTTTAAGATGATTCTTTCTCCTGTAGCTCTCTCAGAGTTTTGTACTGCTCTTTGGATGGATCTTCGCTTGGGTAACGCCAGTTATATGGAGTCTATCTTATGAATGTTACAAGTATAGCATGGAGAAAACTCAAAATAAGTATTTAAGTTATGTATCTTACGGATTTAACATTGCTGCAGATAATCATAATTATGTCATGTTAACACAGTTACTAAAGCTTGATATTCTTACAAACTAAAGGTTACTTTTTGACCAGGGGCGTGCGGTGAAATTTTAAGAAACCTATTTGTAATGTAATTCCATTCTTCGATCATTTTTTGCAAATTCATTTCATACATTTTATACGTTTAAGTGTTGAAAAATTGCGTTCTACTGATGAACTTGTGCCAGGTATTGTCAATACTAATTCACCCAATTTCGACACTTCGGTGTAGGCATCTTCCGGCTCCTTGTCTTTTAAAAATTGCATTAGTTCCTTAGCGTTGTTTTTTGCGCTAATGTCATCAGTTTCGTAAATCATTTTTAGTTCAGATCGCAGTAACACTCGGTCGAAGAACTGGCCATAATGATGAAGAAGAGATTTAAACGCATGTTCTGAAAAAGTTTTTCCTTTAAATGTATCAAAATTGCAGAGCTCGAGGAATTTAAAATCATTTAAACCGTTAAATCTATAGTTTATTTGTTGCTGAATTTGATCGTTTATTTCATAAAAGAGGCGTCTGTATGATGTTTGAACATTTCCCACCTTGTCTGTTCGAAGACGCTTGGCTTGTGGCTCTACATTTAACGTCATCGTTTTCTCCCAAAATAGGTCAAAGTCATCTCTTTTTGGGCTTAACATGGACTTAAAATCATCCACTTTTTTTAGGCAAAAAGCAATATTATTTGTTTTAGTTTGTAATATATTAAAAACATTATCCGAGAATGGAAATATTTCTGAAAATATGTTCAACAAATAATTAAAATTAAAATCTCGTTTCAAACAGTCCAAAAACCCCCTCGAACTATTTATTGCTTCCGAGTCCCACGTTTCATTATTTTCTATTATATTCTCAAACAGTTCAATCAGTGATTCACGATTTTTAGATATTGTTAACACAAGTCTTCCATTATAGTTCCACCTAGTAGGAGCTACTTTGAGCAATCGTTTGTGCACAATGGAGTCCGAAGCTTGTGTACGTTTTGTTGACTTAAAAAAAAAAGCCATGCCACTTAAAGTAACGAAAAATACTTTACACTCTTTAATGTGATTGGTGGACTAGGTAAAAACTAAATTTAATTTATGAGCAAAACAATGGACAAACACAGCACTTGGGAAAGTTTCTCGAACTTTAGAGCTTGCAGACCCCCTAATTGTCCTGCATCACTGCAGCTTCATCATAGCTTTGAGCAACTAATTTTTTCTCTCCATTAATTTCTTTAGTAACGTTATAAACTACGGTATATAATGCATCTGCTGTACGATTTTCGGACACATTCTTAAAACCTAAAAATCACTCTTGAATACTTCCGTTTATTTTAACGTATCGTATTACTATAGATAATTGGTTAAAATTAGTGATATCAGTTGTTTCGTCCAGAACAATAGCAATGAACCGCAATCTCCTGCTTAATTCTTTTTAGAATAATGGTTGCAACAGCGGAAATTAAATCATTTTGGATTCGATTCGACGTTCCGCGAAAAACGCTAGACTGCTCTAAATAATTTTTTAAGCAATCATCATATTTAGCCATTAAATTAAGTAAATCTTGAAAATTTCCTATATTTGACGAAACCCTTGTTTCGTCGTGACCTCTAAATCCCAATTCGTGTAGTCGATAAGTCTTTTTAATATTTGCCTATTTTATCAACTGATCAATGAACTATTGTGTTGGCGGTTACTAATTTCCAGCTGTTTATTAAGGGCGTGTTCAATTCTGGTTTTGCCGAAGACTTTTTCTTTTATGGCGGCCTGCAAATGCGCTTTGGACATAATGTGTTGTTTAAATCGGAAATACCAGTTTTATTCCAGAGACCTTTTTCATTTTCACCAAGTATGTTTTACTTTTTGAAAATAAAAAAATAAAAATGTCTAATACAGTTTTTCATTTTTGTGGTTAAATTTTTCATAGACGGTTTTGCCCTTGCTTTGGAAATTGTTTGAAGCTTATCGGCGAAGTTTAATGTTGAAAATTCCTTTATTATTAAGACATACACCACACATTCACACACACTCTTCTTACTAAATTCTCCAACATTTTCAACGTTGTTACCAACAGCCGAAGTTGACGGTATTTTGCATATCCACGTCCGTATTATTGTCTTCCATATCGCACCATGCACGACGTAACGTACGTATCACACAACACACGGATAGCCGTTCAAACAAAGAACCTACTTCAACGATAGCTTCCGTCCCCACTTAAAGCAGTGGCCGCTCGTCAGGGTAGGCCTCTGAGGCCGCGCCTCACCCTCAAAATAAAGGAAAAGAGAATTTTTTTATATAACTTTATCTATTACCAATTAGAAATATACTTTTTAACAGTTTTACAACATAATAACATTAAAAAAAAAACAAAATATAATCCCATAATAAATATTTTAGACAATAAATTCTGAAAACCGACCGTGCAAACCCATTCCTAAAGAAAGCGCTCTCAAATGAGGCGAAATAATTTTAGCTTGGAAAGTTTCGACTTCTGACCTATTTATCAACGGCCGGTGCCGATGCCGGCGAGTCACCTGATTATGACAGAGCGGGATGGCGATTGCCGATGCACGCGTTTTCTATTGCATTCTTGAGGTTTTAAATCTGTAGCTTGGATATGCTTTTATTGGTTATTTAAATCACATGACTAGCGAAATATTCCAACGGCTTCTTTTTACGTGGTGCGTGCGGCTGAGAAGGAAATAGATTGCGATAATCGCTGATTGAGGGCGTTCTGTCTTTTAAGGTCAATAAATACGCGTTAGTAAGTTTTTGTTTTGTTTTCATTTGGTAAGTTGGATCGTTCCATTTTTTGTATTTGCTTTTTGCTTTTGAAATGAATCCTATTCACGACATTATTGCTTCATTAATTGAAACGCCTTTTTTAAGAAGAAGCGAAACTGAAAAGAAACAGATATTAGGTAGCCGTCCGACGCCGAAAATTTTAGCAATATTTAACGATAAGAGGCAAGGTAAAAAATTTTTAGGATTTTTTGACGTTAGCGATAATAGAACAGCAGAGAGCCTTTTTCATTTAATACAAAACAGCTTAGAGCCTTATGACTTTAAAAATAAATTGGTCGCGCAGTGTTACGATGGGGCTAGTGTTATGGCAGGTGAAATAAATGGGCTTCAAACAAAAGTTAGATCTATTGCTCCTTTAGCTATGTTTACTCATTGTTGCGCCCACAGATTAAATCTAGTTTTACAACAGGGAACAAAACTGATTACCCAAAGTCGTATATTTTTTGCCACTTTATTAGGAATACCAAATTATTTCCACCAATCACCAAAACGGTCTTTTGTGCTTAATCAGATAGTAGGTAAAAGAATTCCGCGAGCTGTAGAAACGCGATGGTATACACGGTCTAAAATTTTAAACTTAGTGGCTAATGAATGGGACAATTTAATTATAGTATTTGAAACTATTATTAATGACTTAAGTTCTGGAACAGAATCTATTAATGGTGCAAAAGGATATCTAAAGCATTTTAATGATTTCGAATTTTGCCTTTTAACGCATATTTATAAACAAATTTTTAGTTGCACTGATGTACTGTTTCAAATATTACAGTTAAAGCATTTAGATATAAATTACTGCATTTCGCAAATAAACCTTGCCAAGCAACGAATTATTGAATTTAGAAACGAGGACCATTTCAAAGAACTTTTCAATATTGCTAAAAAAGCCACTATTCTGCCAACTAACACACGTTCTAGCGACTTTGATATTTTTACTAAATATAAAATATTATATTTCGAAATAATAGATTGTATAATTCTTCAATTAGGGACGCGGTTTGAAAATTTAAATAATTTAAATTTCTTTGCTTTAGTCGATGCACAAAATATTCGGAATATGTTAAATGCTTTCCAGACTACTTATTAAATAATTTATTAAAAAATTATCCAAACATTTTTGACAGAGATAGATTAAAGAATGAGCTTTCTGTATTGTATAGGGATGAACAATTTTCAAATTTAGATGTCGAAAAAAGTCTAGCTTTGTTATTTAAAGATTTTAAAGCAATTTTTGCGGAAGCATATAAGCTTTTTAATTTAGTTTTAACTATTCCCGCAACAAGTGTATCGGCCGAACGAATTTTTTCATGTCTTAAACGGATCAAAACCTACCTAAGAAACACAATGACACAAGAACGGCTTTCGGGTTTAGCAATGATGTCAATAGAGCAGGAATTACTGTCAGAACTTAGTGAAGACCAAAACTTTTACGACCAAATTATAGATAAATTTGCAACCTTAAAAGACAGACGTATAGATTTAATGTACAAAAAGTAGTTTTTTTATCTTATTTCATACAACTATTTATTTTAAGTTTTAATAAACTAAATTATGTTTTTATTATCGCAATCACCGCTATATTTTAGTGATAGGTGTACATATTTTACTTGTTTTGTTTACTTTTTATTTACTTTTTTTAGAGTTTATTTTTTTAGTTTTTAACGGTTTAGTAGGGCTATTGGCGATGACCTCCATTAAAAAAAAAAAGGTCAACGCGTCGCAGAATAATACCTCATGGGTAACGTGGAAATTTATTCACATTTAAACAAAATTAACCTCATGTAGCCTCACCCTTCAATATACTCACGAGCCGCCAGTGACTTAAAGCAAGCGACTGAAATGTAAACAGCCGGTGGAAAGTTGAATAACCTCTGGCTCGATTCACAGGAAATCAAGCACACAGGCCTTGGCTGCAGAGAAGCTAGCGGCCCGCCTAGGTTCTATTGCTCGATCGGAGTCAAGGTTGCATTTATTATGGGCTTGATAATTAAGATAATATTTTAGCATTTTTAATATAAACTAAATTAATGGTTTCCTATTTCAAAAATTACATTTTAGAAGATGTTTTGTAATTTTTTTTGGGGAAGCACTGCTTCCTTGGACTGCACGTTCTTGTTTTTGACCCAGATTTCCTTTTTAAAACTATAAATTGGACTTCTCCACTGTCAGAATTTTTCAATTCCATTTACTATAATGTACTTTTTAAGACATTGAGACATAATTATCTGTTCTATATTGGTTCAAGCTAGTAATTATGAAAAAAACCCTCCCTTTAACTGTGGTATGCATTTTCTTAATATTAGTGCTGTCACTTCACACAACTGCTACATGATACAAAGAAAACAAGATATGCTAAATCGCGGTCACAAATTTGTCCAGTTCGCGCATGACGTCACGCGGTTCGTAAAATTTAAATTTAACATATTGGGATATGGGATTTTTCGTGGTTTTCTGCATATTAAGTTAGATATGAACTTTAAACATGAACAAATGTTGACGATTTATCTATACTGGTACGTTTTATACAATAATTTTATACGAGAGAATATTTTACAGCTTCCTGAGGTAATCAAAAAGTAGCTATAGTGAACTAGATTTGCGGATTAAATATTAAATAACATGATTATATCAAAATAAACAGTTACATTTAAACATATGAGTAGAAATAAATAAAAATAGTTAAATACAGTAGGTTTTAAGAAAAAGAGGGTACTATTTTTCGCTTTTAAAAGGGTTTTATTTAACTTGACCAGTATATTTGTTTGTTTGTTTCAATCTTGTAACAGCTTTTTCAACCATTTTTATTATTTCCATTATTTTTAAATTTTGTACACACATTAAGCTTTTGTGACAATACATAATCAATACATTATGATAATTTCACCCCATAAGGGGTTGAAAGGGGCAGTTTTTGAATTTGGAGAAGGTGATAGGTAAAGAGACCATTCATTTAGAATCGGGTAGTTATGATAAGATAAAAAAGACTATAGAAAAAAACTACAAATTTAACCCCTAGGGGGTTAATTGGGGTGGTTTTTTGTATCTCGTGAACGGTAATAGGCTAAAATACCGTTCTTCACAACCGGGTAGGTAAGTATTTATGATGAATTCAAAAATAAAATGTATAGAAAAAAAATACAAATTAAGTCCTTATGTGATTGAAAAGGGTGTTTTTTTATTTCTCAAGAACATTAATAGATAAACATACCCTTCTTTTAGAATGGAATCAGAATCACTAATTACTTTTACCAAAGATAATAATAATATTATTATTTTTAGGTATTGCTTTTACATAAATTATTTTTTCTACAACGGTGCGTAAAGTACTCACCTTACGCACTGTTCAAGACGTGTAACATTTTAAAACAGTGCGTAAAGTAATTGAAAAATTTTAATATTTTGACAAATGTCAGTTTTACTTTACACTAGTGTGTAAAGAAATTGAAAAATTTGGAAATTTTGCTACGATTTTTTTGGTTTTAGAAAAAAATTTGTATGCTACTAGTGTGTAAAATACTACCTTTTTTGACTCATGTGATTTTCACATTCGTCAAAAAATCATAACTTCACACACTTATCGCATAAAATAACTATTTTGATTGGGATAAAAAAAACACAGGTATAAAAATATTTATTTATGGGTACTGAAAAAAATAGATAAAACGATGAACAAAATATAATATGATGTTTTGTTTTATTTTATTAATAATGATGATTATTGATGACTCTATTGTATTAAATGCGATGCAAATAGAAAAAAAACTTTTTAAAAATATATTTTGATATCCATTTGTAAAAATTGGGTTTTTACAAAAAATAGTTTTCCAAAAACCTAATGTAATGAAAATATAAGGATCACTAAAATAATTACAAGTTTAATTATGCAAACAAAAGGGGCTATTTTGATTTTTTACAAAAATACATGGAATATTAAAATAAGCCTTAGTTCAGGGCTCTTAGTCTGAGTCTGCATACTAACTAGCTAACAATACTAACAAAATAATAAATAATACAATAATAAAAAAAACATTATTTAACAGTTTTTAACATTTTTCTTTTTTTTGAAAAATCAGAGTGAAAATGTCTTGAGCAAATTCGCGCGTTTTTCGTATTCACCTTGTCCTCCCGTTTGCAGGCATTTACCCATTCCCGGCAAAGATTTTCATCGTTGGGAAACCGAAAAAACATTATCTCTCTATTAAAGTCTTTAGACTCATAGTCTGTATGGCAATTAGCCACCGAACAACGCATTTTAAACAAATATTCGTCCAAAATAAAATAAAAACCCGACCACGAACACACGACACAATGCAAATCAAATGGCGGTTAGATTCTATTTACGAACCACATGACGTATACGATTCGACTTCATTGGCCTTGAACCTGCGCAATGTCATATCTTCTTTTTCTTTGTATCATGCAACTGCTACAACCAGGAAACTTGTTCAGTACAAGTTTAACCCATTGTGGATGTTCGTAACATCAGGGTACTATAGTTTGTTTTAGTGTAAAAGGGATTCCCGATATATTTTCCAATAAATAATGTATTACATTTTATTGGTTTGACGAGTATCTTGCTTATGATTTTAATTTACAATTTCTTCATTTTTAATTTTGACGTATGTAAACATTGTTATGTTCAGCGTGGCCCGTGTAAGATAACCCAGTACCTTATCTGGAAAACTATAAGAGCCACTGAAAAAAATGAATATAAAAAGTATATTTCTGTAAAACGAAGTTTATAATATTTCTGTATATACAGGATGATCCGTTTTGCCTGGGTCACTATCAACTTGGTTACTTTTAATGGGACACCCTCTATATTTTTACATTTTTAAATTCTACAATTAAATGTAATTACATTTTTTGTAACATGTCCTACACCCAAATTGATTTGTTTGCGCGATTTTGCACTTTCCTATCTTAGTTTTTAAATAGCTATAAACTGACATCAATTCCTGGTTAAATCAAACTGTTTAGATTTTATATCTGGTTAAAGTGCTCAAAATGTCAATATCACGAAAACAATAAGGTGCCCTATTTAAAATAATGAAGTTACAGTGAGCAACAGAAATGGACTCACCCTGTAAATATAAAAAAACTTTAACACCCAAAATGACAATTTTTTTATGATGTTAATTATCCATAGATTTGGAGCGTTTTTTAATACTTATGGGAAATCATATAAATTTATAAAAAAACGGTTATGTACAGGGTGGCCATTTTATGGGGATACAGTACCTTATGTAGATAACGGTAATAGTTACGAAAAAAGTTAAATACAAAAATTGTTTGGATTCAATTAATTTTTTATTTTATTTCACTTTTGTTTATACAGAGTGTTTCGTTTTACGTGACACATGTCAACTTTCTTAATTTAAATGGGACATCCTATATATTATTACATGTTTCGATTCTACTGATAATTTGCGAAAATTTTTATATTTGAATTCTTTATCGTTTTTGAGTAAATTAAGTTTTTAGAATTTTTTTAAAAAAAACATTTTTTTAAAAAAAACTTTAATGGAACTGACTAATATCCTAAACATACATTACTAAGGGTTCAATTCAACGAGTTTCCATGCTGGTCTTACCAATTAATATACAGGGTGTTAAAAATGGAGAGCAAAACAAACAGGACTTTAAATGTAAAAATCTCCTGTTTTTCAAATGGAACACCCTGTATATTTTTATTTTATCTGATTCAGCGTTCAATTACCTATCATTACTCATATATATATCCTATACCTAAAATGAACAGTTTTGATTTTATTAGCCGTTTTCTGATTTATCCCGGAATTTTGCCAGTAAATGAGATCAGAAACTAAAAAAATCAAGATACGCTTAGGAAATAACCTAAGGCAATTGTTGACTTAAGTTGACATTTGCTCTGTTTGTCGTTAGTTTAGATGAACGTTTGAAATTATACAACTGTTTCATAAAAAATAATAAAAATCCAGGGTTAGCCCTTAGAGAATATTCTAGGGAATATCCTAATAATCGAGTTCTCTACAGGACTAGATTTTTTCGAATTGTGCGTGATTTGGAAAATGGTGTGCTTAAAAACTCTAAGAAAAATCGTTCCAGTTTTGTCCTCACTGAGGAAAAACAACTGGAGAAGTAAAAATTTCGAGGAAGATGATGAAAGATCCCAAAGAGATGCTGACAGAGACATTGCAGGTGTCAGTAGAGGAAGTACTCAAAAAACACTGCAGGTGAATGGTTATCATTCTTATAAATTTCTTCCAACTCAATTATTATCACAATTAGACTTTGATGAAAGATTGACTTTTTGTTGTGATATTATGGACCGGCAGTTGGAAAATGTGTTTTTTTCAAAAGTGCTTTGGACTGATGAGGCCTCATTTAATACGGCGGGTATTTTTAATCGGAAAAACACTCATTACTGGTCTCAAACTAATAAACATCTAATAAAAGCAATTAAAAAACAAGGCCGTCAAACCGTAAATGTGTGGTGCGGAATTATTTGCGACCGTATTATCGGTACAATATTTTTTGCAGGTCGTTAAATGGCGAAAGATACTTGGAGCTGCTTAGGAATGAAATCATGCCCCTTATCAACGACTTGCTAGCAAATATTCGAGAAAATATTCTTCAGCAGGATCGCCCCCCTTACCATACGGTTGCACCGGTAGTAAATTTCCTTAATCAACATTTTCCATTGTAGATAGGAAGACATGGTTTAATATCCTGACCACCACGAAGCCCTGATTTAAGCCCTTTACACTTCTTTTTGTGGGGTGCACTAAAAAATAAAGTTTATAAAAATAGATCTAATAATAGAAATGAGTTAAAAATAAAAATCAGGGAAGAGATCAATAATTTTAACGCATCTAATTCGGTAAGGAACGCTATTCGAAAAATGGAGGCTATTTACACTTCATGTATCGCAATGGACAGTGGCCATATTGAAAATTTTTTATAATCTGTTTTAATCATGTTTAATACTCAGTTAGTTATTATACTGTGTGGCACAATATATTTTTTCTATCTCTCCCTTATTTTCGTAAACATTAAATAATAAGAACATAAATTACATTATATTTCACTTTTATTTGTATTTTCTAACATTATTTATAGTCGCTATCTGTGTTAAGGAAATGAGAATAAGGCTTAGTTTACGACATTTTTATTTTAGCCCACTTAATCTGTTTACTTATTTAAAAAAAAAATAGTCAAATCAGAAAACGGCTAATAAAATCGAAACTGTTCATTTTAGGTATAGGACATATATACGAGTAATGATAGGTAATTGAACGCTGAATCAGATGAAATAAAAATATACAGGGTGTTCCATTTGAAAAACAGGAGATTTTTACATTTAAAATTCTGTTTGTTTTGCTCTCCATTTTAACACCCTGTATATTAATTGGTAAGACCAACATGGAAACTCGTTGAATTGAACCCTTAGTAATGTATGTTTAAGATATTAGTCAGTTCCATTAAAGTTTTATAGTTAAAATTTTTTTTTTAAAAATATGTTTTTTTAAAAAAATTTTAAAAACTCAATTTACGCAAAAACGATAAAGAATTCAAATATAGATGTTATTATAAAAACTTTCGCAAATTAACAGTAGAATCGAAATATGTAATAATATATAGGGTATCCTATTTAAATTAAGAAAGTTGATATGTGTCACGTCAAAACGAAACACCGTGTATAGGCAAAAGTGAAATAAAATAAAAATTGAATCCAAACAACTTTTGTATTTAACTTTTTGTCGTAACTATTACAGTTTTCTAGATAAGGTACTGTATCACCATAAAATGGCCACCCTGTACCTATATCTTAAAGCTAATTTCAATTCGATTCGATCCATGCAAAACTGCTTCCGCCTCTGATGATCCGAAGGAACTAATTTACATTAGTTCATCTCTATTTGGCTTACGGATATTCACCATTGCGTTGCCATAACAACTGCCTTAAACAAATCTAAGCGTGAAAGCTGGCGTGCGGGGGGAGCCTGAAGCAGAATTTGTTACTGCTGATTGTGATTCCTCAACGGGTCTCTTTTATGAAAAGAAGATCAGCGCGCTACGTTTTAAGTCATTATTATTTTTTGAGTATATAAAGCACTAGTTTTGATAGAAAATAATGGTACAATTAAGTAAATAATGTGAATTTATATAAAATATACTATATTTTTACAATAAAAATCGAAATTAATAAATATTTTTATTTTTAAATAAATTGATTGGAAAATGTAGGTGAAGCGGCGACTCACCTGCGTCTCCTGGCGAGGCGCCACTGCGTTGATTATCACAATTGTAAAAGGGACATCATGCGACAGAGTTATATTCCCAAATACAACATACAAGACAGAAATATAAATATTTCATTGTCTTGACATCACTTATATGACAACAGGTGCAGCATAGAAAACCTAGCATCCTTGAGGCTTTCAGAACCATACTATCAACATGTTTGCTAAAACTTAGATTTGCTTTAAAGACAACACCCAAATCATTAAAACTATCTAAACAATTTAAAACAATATCTCCAATAAAATATAGGTACATTACAGGAGTTTTAGATTTTGAAAATCGCATTAATTTGCATTTAGATATGTTGATGTCCAGGTTATTTAAAGTACACATTTTTCAAAAGTTTGAGGTCTTCTGCATATAAAAGGCATCTGCATTTACGAAACAGATGTAACACTATAAAAAGTAGGAACAAAACTGGCCCTAAGTGTGACCCCTGTGCTAGGTCTGACGTCACAGTTACGCTACGTGATACAACAACTCCAATCTTGACCGACTTACCTCGTTGTGTTAGGTATGAATTGATCCAGGGAATTTTATGGTCCATTCGCTCCAATTACAATTTTCTGATAAGAAGATGATGATTAACCCTATCGAATGCCTTGGTGATATCTGTATACGCTACATCTACCTGACTACCACTTTCTACGCCTTCCACTAGATAATTCTGAAATACTCCAAGCTTGCTTGTAGTTGATCTCCTTTTAAAGAATCCATTGATATGTAATATTATTATATATATTAGACATAATTGGCAGCAGAGACATACCCCTGTAGTTATTGATGTAATTTTTGCGACCCGATTTAAATATTGACGTAAACCATGAGCGTTTCCACATGCTTGGAAAGTTTCCTTGGTCAAATGATAGTATTTTGTATCTTTTATAGTTTTCCAGATAACGACTCGTTTATCTAACGTGGGTCACCCTGTACTTACACAAATAAATTGAGTAAAAAAAAATAGGACAAGTCGTAGGGTGAAATAAAACAAAAAATATCATAAAAACATGAATGTTTTATTTTCAATCAGTTTTTTTCAAACGATGAGTAATCGTACTTGGATTGAACTTTAAGCGTAACATCATTTTGACCAAAAATCTATGTTGGCTCACATCGTAATTCTACACACTTCCCTAACTTCATTCTTTCTACCAGTCTTATTTGAATTATCCATATATATTTTTGTTTAACCCTGTTCATAATATATATTTTCTCTGTTTTGGGCGAATTTTCAAAAAACGTTTCTGTTGCCATATGTTAGTACAATTTTTGATACAATTCAATTCGATCTGTTTTTATATGCAGTATGTTCGGGAACAACGTCAGGAAACTTTAGGTGGTTGTTTTACATGAAAAAATAATGATAGGAAGACATTTAAAAAAATTTCGAAATCTGATTGGTTTTCAAGACACAGGGCGCAGTAAGATTAGTAAACTTTAAAATTATTTAAGCCTGAACTTTTTTATTTTAGTAGATATTGCAAAACAAAACGACATTTTGAGGCAGTAAAGACTATTACAAATATTGTACACTACTTTAGAGTGGATAAATTCCACCGTTCAGTATTCATATTAAAAACTCTGGAGAAAGTCTAACACCAACCCCTCTACTCCTTAAATATGCCGCTGGGTACAGGAGCCAGATCTGTTAGAGCAGTTAATAGGAGAAGGAAAGTCCGAATGTCAGTTTTCGACAAATTGCCGTTGTTGAAGGAATGGCAAAATCTACTGCTTGGGAAGTAGTCCTTGAAGAAATTTTCTATCCTTTTCATTTGTAAAGTGAGCTATTGAAAACCTATATGCTTACATAGAAAGAAAATTCATTTAAGAAATTATGGTTTTTCGGATTAGACCGTATCAAATTGGAATTACTATCCGACGTTTCGTCTTCGATTGCACGGGGCATCTTTAAGGATCTTCAGAATCCCCACAAGATGTGAACATTGAATTACTATTCAGTGTTCAGATCTCGTGGAGTGAAGATCCCAGAAGATGCTTCGTGCAATCAAAGGCAAAACATCGGACAGTAGTTCCAATTTAACACGTTCTAACCCCAAGAATCATGATTTCTTAATTGACGACAACCGTGAAAGCTTCCGTTAAGAAAATTCATCTTCCTGATTTATTAAAAGATGCTCCTCTTTAAACATGAATAAGAATGTTGACTCTTGCAAGATGGAGCACCATCATATCAAAGCCTTAATGTCCGAGAATATCTGAAGATATTTCTTGATCGCTGGATAGGAGAAGCGGACAACTTTCTTGGGCACCCCGATCCTCAGATTCCACTCCATTGGATTTTTTTTTCTGGGGTCATTTAAAGACGTTGGTGTACAAAACTGCACTCAGTAATCTTGATGATTTACGACTTAGGATAATAAATGGCTGTAAACATATTAGGAACACACGTGCTGATTTTCGTCGCGTTCGAAGACATTTTTAAAAAGCGCATTGAAGTTAATGACGCACGTTTTCATAATCTATTATAAGGTAAGTTGTTAACATCATTGTTATTCTAAGGTTTGTACTATTTTTTTTCGTAAATTTTGTGTTATATTTTATACCTTTTGTTAAGTAATACGTATGTTTTGATCGCTCAGAAAGTTTTTATTTAATTTAAAATCAAATTTAATGAAAAAAAATTACAAAAAAGAAAAATAAATATTTAACTTTGCACCTCTGTATCTTGAAAACCAAATAGATTTCGACATTTTTTTTACTTACTACCATGGTTTTTTCGGTATTAAAATAACAAGTACAAGTAAAACTTACGGGAAAAATCGAAAAAAATGTTGAGCATTTATTTTATTAATAAAAGCAAGTGTAAACATGGTCAGTAAGTCGAAAAAATCCTGAATTCGAAGGATGAGGGATTTTTTCGACTCACTGACCTTGTGCACGAATGCTTTTATTTAAAGAAAATACGTGCGAAACAATTTTTGGATTTTTCGAAAATATTTTTTTTGCAGGCTTTTGATTTTGTTTTATTTTAACATGTATTCACAATAAAATTAATTAAATTAACTTCTGCTGTTTACATTTAAGGATCGCGGAGGTTTTGAATATATATATATATATATATTATAAAAATACATATATATATATATATATATATATATATATATATATATATATATATATATAATATATATATATATATATATATATATATATATATATATATATATATATATATATATATATATATATATATATATATATATATATATATATATATATATATATATATATATATATATATATATATATATATATATATATATATATATATATATATATATATATATATATATATATATATATATATATATATATATATATATATAATATATATATATATATATATATATATATATATATATATATATATATATATATATATATATAAAAATACATATATATATATATATATATATATATATATATATATTATATATATATATATATATATATATATATATATATATATATATATCTGAGAAACTATGAAAGCTGCTTCGCGAAAAAAATATTCATAACTAAAGTGGCCAACAGAAATTGCTGGAAAATATTTTCAAGTTTGTAAAACTACCGCAAGATGGCGTACCTGTAATGGTAAATAAAAAAACACCTTTTTTTTTGCAAAAATACCCAACATGAGATAACATTTTGATAACAGCAACAAAAACTCCAACAAAATCTGCGTTGTTTAAGGCCTTTTGTTATATTTCCAATAATAAGGGTGGGGGAAGGTGATAAATAAATCGACTTTCAAAGCGCTCTGTCTCCTACATCTTTTATTTAATGTTATCCAAGTGGATACTTGCTTGAAAGAGCATTTAAAGCTTTTTTAACTACTGTCATTTTTGGCTCTCGATAGTTATTGGTACACTAACTAGAGGGCGTTGTTTAAACAAAAGTCAATTTGTAGAATTTTCTCGCAAAATCAAATGGACCTGTATGCTTTTAACAGTGTGATTTTAAAGAGGAAAAAATTGTCTAAATTCTGGCGAAAACCGCGTTTTGATATCTTTATTCATTTTTTAGTTACTTGAAAATAACCTGTTTTCCACTGTTACAAAAAAAATATTAGCTTTTAATCATAATTAAATGTTATTATTCTGTGACAAAGTATTCTTTATTACAACTTGAAAGCAAATACTCCTGATGACAATAGTGTTGGCTTTACCTCACATTTTATTCAGGCTTGGTACTGGTCCAAATTTATTTATTATCAAAAATTTGAAGCATTTAAAGTCCAACGTGCTATGATCACAACAAAAAGGTAAAACTGAAGTACTAAAAAATTACCATTACAAAATGTCTTTACAAATGTTCAAAATTGTTGTCATTCCTGTAAACCCAGTGATTTTAAGGAGGGAAAAATTAATTAAACCCTGTTTTGATATCTTTATTCATTTTTTAGTTATTTCCTTATAAAAGTGGTAAATCCTAAAACCTAATTCCTAATTTTAAAAATAGCTTATTCTGTATTAAAGTAAATCATTATTTGTATTAATGTTAATGTTCACAGACATAACGTTAATAACTAAGAATATTATTAGTTACGCATGAACGTTAAAATATTGCAAGTATGCTGGGTAAAAACAAAAAAGGCAAATTAAAAGTGGTTGGCTGGCACGGTACTCAATTTAAAAATGGCCGTATGTCAAACTTCAAATAAGCAACAATGCATATTTATTGTTAGAGCTTATTTAATATTTGCGAGTATATGTTATCATAATTTTCTTAAACTGACTTGGTAAAAATGTCTTGTTCCATTGAAGAAGCTTATGACATGTTAGCCGTATACTTCGAAAATGCGAATATAGCCGCGCGGGTATATGCAGCTAAATATCCTGATAGAAGACATTTCAGTAAAAGAGTATTTTAGTAGTATAGCAAATTTGGTCAAATGAATCCGATTTCAGTGCCTAGAAGAAATCGTGCAATTAGAAATGGGGATAACATTATCAACATTCTTGCTTACGTTCAAATTAATCCACGGTTAAGCATTAGAGTGATTTCGTTGGACTTGGGAATTAGTAAGTCGACGGTACATCGAATTTTGTTAGACAATAAATTACCTCCATATCAGGTTACTGTGCACCAAGCTCTGACAGAAGGAGATTTTGATTCAGGATTAGATCACTGCTGCTTGATTCAAGATTAGATCACTGGCTAAGATCTATGATTGTCGAGAATCCCTATTTCTTGTGCCACATATTATGGACGGATGAAGCAACCTTCACGGACACTGGAGGGGTCAATTTACATAATATGCACTATTGGTCATCAGTTAATTTTCACTGGATGGCCACATAATTGGCCCATTTGTTTTAATGGTCACTTAGTAAGTAAAGAAGTAAGTATATATATATATATATATATATATATATATATATATATATATATATATATATATATATAAAACATTAAATAAAAGATGTAGGAGACAGAGCGCTTGGAAAGTTGATTTATTTATCACCTTCCCCCACCCTTATTATTGGAAATATGACAAAACGCCTTTAACAATACTGACGCAGATTTGGTTGGAGTTTTTGTTACTGTTATCAAAATGTTATCTCATATTGGGTATTTTTGCAAAAAAAAAGTGTTTTTACATTTACCATTCCAAGCACGCCATCTTGCGGTAGTTCTACAAACTTGAAAACATTTTCCAGCAATTTGTCTTAGACACTTTAGTGATGAAATTCTTTTCGTGAAGCTGTAGCTTTCATAGTTTCTGAGAAAAGCTACCCGGCCGCCCTAAGTGGGACACCCTGTATATATATATATATATATATATATATATATATATATATATATATATATGAATGACATGAATCATTCAAAATGGCCAATCCAAAGCTACGTTTACATTTTTAATGTTAGCCGTGTTAGGTTTACCTACTTGACATTTTAGTTCGCTATGGGTAATATGAGAAATTATATATGTGTCATGCGTAACAAATTCAAAGTTTAACTGATTGTATTTGAGAATGTGAATACTGCCTTTTTGCCACTTAAAAATGAACGGTAACCATGGAAATTTTCCATTGTAAAATGCACAAGAGAGATATTAGGTAAAAATCACCACCTTAATTTTTTGACGTTGTTCCCGAACACCCTATGAGACTATTTTGCAGTATAATTTACTCTATGTGAATACTTGAATTTATTCTTCTAACCAAATACTTTTTGTTAACCAACTCTTAAAAATTTCAGTACTTGACAGCTCAATGGTTTAATGATAATTTTGAGTGAATGCCATTAACTACAACAGACAAACTTGAACAAAATAGTCGCAATTAAAATAGTAATTCTAACTAAAACTGTTTTAGTATATTAAAAAGAAAGTTATATATAGTTTTTTATGACATGGCTTCCGTTTTTGAAATTGTCTTGTGAATAACAGAAACTTTTTTGAACGCGCCCTCAACTGGAAGTAAGTGGTCCTAGAGAAAAACTTTTTGGTGACATGAATGTATGGTGGCTAAATTTAAAATCTATTTTTTTGGCACAAAAGCGACATTTCTTCATCATTTCTTAGGCCATTTGTAAATTAATCTTGTCCGAATATCTAAGGAATGTCTAAAAGTAGAAATAAATAAGGAAAATCACTCAGATTTAAAAAATATATATAAAAAGGGTGTTACTTCTTGGTATGTCATAATCATAAAGGCGCATTCCTAGACCAATTTTAGGTAGAAGAGTTCATCTAAATAAGTGTCTTAAAATGTCCGGGGGCGAATATTATTGACAAAAAAAGGTACTCTGACTTTTTTCTTATTTTTTTTTCGGATTAAGCAATTAAAAATACAACTTAACTAACTTAAACTAAGCACCTTAATTCGTTTTCGAGAAAAAAATAAAAAGCAGAGCCTCTTCAATACGTGGTCGTTGAGGCGGGCGCGAGATGGAAACGCCTCACCACACGAAGGCCAAAGTTGCCGGGGGGCAGAGGGCCGGTTTCAGATAAGGTAAACCGGGGCAAATGCGAAAATGGGGTAAATGTAATAGTAGTCTATAATACCTTCCTCTAACCAAAACTTGTCGCTCCGTATCGTTATTCATCAATATTTACCTCCCACCGAATGTCTTAGTAAATTTGGGCCCTCGCCGCTCGCCTCAGTTTGATCAATATTATTGACCGATGTTGTGCTGCTGTCAAGGTCAAAAGTTTAATTTGCCACGTGTCTATATAAAAATCGTTTAAATCTGCATTATTAGGGTAGGTAATTTATATATTTGACTATTTTGCTACAGAAGGGTTATATTTGTATAGAATATTTTTAAATTTGTGGTTTTATTAACTGTTTTTTTAATAATGCCATATATTACATTTACCTCGCATATTTTTATGGTAGGGGGCAATTGAAATGTATGACTAAAATACTTTTGCCCCATTATTTTTTAACAGATGGTGCGTTCCCATTATTTTTCCCAAATCCCTCATATTTGGAAGAAGACGTAAAAGTGGCCGTGCGGGAATATATGGCTGGTCGAATGACTATTTACAGAGCACACAAAACTTATAATATACCTTATTCGACAATATACAGCCGTGCGAAAGGTCTTCGTGGTGTAAAAAAGCAAACTAGGGGTCGACTGACTGTCTTCACTCAAGAACAGGAGAAACAATTGGCTACAGCACTAAAAACTATCGAGAAGTGGGGATTTGGCTTGTCAAAAAAAGAGGTGTTGCAGCAAGTTGCTAATTATGTGAGGGAAAACAAAATAAAGACTCCTTTTAAGGATAGCGTTCCGGGAACTGATTGGTTTTTAAATTTCAAGAAGAGAAATAATTTAAGTTTAAAAGTTCCACAATCTGTGGAATATGCGCGCAAGAAAGCCACTGATCCATTTGTAATTTATGGCTACTTTTCGCTATTAAAGTCAACTTTAACAGAATTAAATCTTGAAAATCAACCCGGACAGATCTGGAATCTTGACGAAAGTAGTTTCAGTATAGACCCAAGTAAAACAAAGGTCGTAGGACAGCGAGGAAAACCTTGCGCTCGCATAATCAGTAGGGGACACCCGGGCAAGAAGAACCGACTGGGCAAGAAGAACCAGTAAAATATTTATTTGTTAGGAAAATCAGTTTACTCCGGCAACACCGTAAAGCTACAGGTTTTAATACGTTCTGATGATATATGCAGTGATTTTGCCGCCAATCGTAATATTTTCGGAGTTATTATTACAGTTTGATTTAAGTGACCCTCGAATTGTTCATATAACAATATTTGGAGAAGAATCCAATTGTTAATACTTTAGTTTAACGTCAACTACACTACATTCTATGTTAGAAATACTTTAAGGTATGTCATAACCTCACTTTAGTACAAGATTTTTATGCTTTCGGTTTAGGATTTTATATTCATTCAACCAGTGCGTTTTGGGCAAAAGGAGCCGGGCAAAAAGAGCCATGGCCTTGGTTCCTTTTGCCCCTATATATAAAAATAAACCTAATAAACAATTTTCTGTTTTAGATGGTTTATCGTTACAAAAGAAAAAGTGATCGGGGCAACTCTTGGACAGAGGAAGAAATGTCCAACGCAATCGAAAGTGTTCGCCGTAAAGAATTATCAGTACATAAAGCTGCTGTTAGGTTTAATATTGCATACTCTACTTTGCAAAAACATGTAAAAAAGAACAGTTCAACGAAATCTCTAGGTAGGTTTAAAACAGTTTTCTCGGAAACCGAAGAGATGGAATTTGTTCAGCACATAAAGGACTTAGATACTCGCTTTTATGGACTCACCAGGAAAGACCTATGTCAATTAGCATATCAATATGCTGAAAAAAACAAAATTAAACATCCCTTTACAAATCAGATGGCTGGCGAGCAATGGTTTGCCAATTTTATGCAAAGGCATAATTATTTAAGTTTACGTCAACCGGAACCAACCAGTATTGCAAGAGCCCGTGGTTTCAATAAACCACAAGTGGAATTGTTTTTTAAAAACCTTAAAACAGTTATTGATCAACATGGAATTACATTGGATAACATATATAATGTAGATGAAACGGGAATACAAACATCAACAAAAAACCCCCCAAAGTAATTTCAAACTCTGGAAAAAAACAGGTTGGAAGCGTAGCTTCAGCAGAGAGGGGAACACTCATAACAGCCCTTTTTTGTTGCTCTGCTACAGGAAAATTTATTCCCCCCACAATGATTTTTCCAAGAAAAAAACGAAATCCGCGTTATCTAAATAATATGCCTCCAGGAACGTTAGATCTAGTTACTGATAGTGGATGGATTAGTAGCGAAACTTTTCTTGAATGGATGAACTTTTTTGTAGCAAGTGTGAGACCAACAAATAACCATAAATGTTTGCTAATACTTGACAATCATTCATCGCATAGAAGCATTCAGGTACTGGACTATGCTTCAAAAAATAATGTCATTATTTTATCTGTTCCCCCTCACACCACACATAAGTTACAGCCCTTAGACGTTGCTGTATACGGACCCTTTGGTAAATATTTTCAAAACGAAATAGATAAGTGGCAGAAAACGCACCCGGGTCAACATGTTACTTTTTATGACATAGGAGAGATTTTTACTCCTGCTAACCTAAAAGGAGCTGTTCCCAGTAACGCAATTAAAGGGTTCCAGAAAACTGGTATCAGTAATTGTGATATAGAGGTTTTTACAGATGACGACTTTTTACCGGCTCAAGTAACTGATATATATGACATAGACATTTCAGTAAATAATAATTCAATTGTAACTGACATAGAAAATTCAGGAAATGAAAATACAACTGTCACGTCAGAGCCAAACACGTTTACGATTCCTATTTCTCCCAATGTTCCAGTTCCAGATTTAAGCTTACCTTCTACTTCAAAAATATCTCCAATTACAACACCTACAAGCACTGCTACTTCGGAACTAAACGTTCTCCCTATTGTTATTTCCCCCAATGATCCAAACTTAAACTTACCGTCAACTTCGCAACTGACTACACTCCCTCCAAATATTGAAACCGCTTCAACTAGCACTGGAAAAATTAAAGTAATTGACATTCATGTTCTTCCAAAATGTACCAAACGTACACAAAAAACCACTAGAAAGTGCCAAAAATCGGAAATTTTAACATCCACTCCAGTCAAAGAAGAAATTAGAAACACAAAAGTTTCAAACTCAAAGAAGGAAGGAGTTAAACGCAAAATAGGACAGATGTTAGCGGTACCCACATTAAAAAAACCAAAACCACCAGTAGACAAATTTAATCCGGAGGAAAATTCAGTTCCATGTATTTTTTGTAGAGAAATATTTGGCAATTCTAAGCCTGGAGAGACATGGATCGAGTGTAATATATGTTCTCAATGGGCGCACAAGTTGTGCGCTGATTATAATACGGGTGTCTTTATATGTGATCACTGTCGAGAGTCGGTACTTGCTTCAAGAAAGTAGTATTTAAAAAATAAATTAAAACTACTTATTATTTTTTGTTTATTATTTAAGTTTTATTGTTTTTTGATATTTTGTTCTTTATTGTTTAAACATGTTCAGTTTATTTTGGTTTTGTATTAATTTGAGGCATTATGGTTGTTTTGTTCTGTAGTTAATATATATTTTTGCAGATATTATGTTTTTTTATTAAATTTTAAACAAATATTCCTTTTGCCCGCTATGATTCTTTTTGCCCAGAGTAATGACTCTTTTTGCCCAGGGGGGTTGGGCAGAAGGAACCAAATGCAATATTACATTTTTATTGTGAAAACCTTTTTTTTAATTCACCAAAACAAAGATTTGATATTGTAAACGCAATCTAAATGTATTAAACTATATCCCTAACAAAAATAAATCATTTAACCATATTGGCGACTTTAAAATCGACTTTTAAACTTAAGTGGTTCCGGCTGCCCGGGTTTCCCCTACCCCAGGCCGTGAAAATACAACGGTTTGTCTACTAACAAGTGCTGATGGACAAAAGGCACCCCCCTTGATAATATTTAAAGGGTCTTACGTATGGGATCAATGGCAGGCACCTGATTCAATTTTTCCAGGACTATCTTATGCGTCAAGTAAGAATGGTTGGATGGACAGTGAACTATTTTTAAATTACTTTAAAAATACGGTTACTCCTGCGTTGGGTCAGAAAAGACCAGTACTTTTGTTATATGACGGTCACTCCTCACATGTCTCATCATCCGTAATTGAACGAGCAGCTCAAGAAAACATTACAATTTTAAAGTTACCGCCTCACACTACTCATTTATTGCAACCGCTTGATATTGCAGTTTTTCGTTCGGTGAAAGCTAGGTGGATCGAAAAATTAGTAAAGTGGCAGCGCCATAATATAGGTAGGAAGCGACCAAAAAGTATGTTTTCTAAATTTATAGCTGAAGTGTGGAACGAAACGAATCCCAGTATTATTGTAAATGGGTTTAGGAAGGCCGGAATTTCACCTTTCAATGACAAAGTCGTACCAAGAGAGAAGTTCGACGCTGATGCATTAAAACGGTGGGAATCACAAAACATTCAAATCCCTAATCCGCATAACGTTCAAGCAAAAAAATGTAACAGTCATCCCTAACAATGAGCTTAGTTCGAGCTTGATATCAAATAGCTTTTCCGCTGATAATGAGCCTGGTCCGACTACAATATTAAGTAATATTTCCGATGATAATGAGCCTGGTCCTAGTAGATTATCAAGTAACGTTGCCATTGACAATAACTCTACGTCTCAATTGGAAAGTGTTTCTTTTGAAAAACTATTACTACAATGTGTCAAACAAAATCAAGTTTCACCCAAAGTACCAAAACGAAGAGTGACAGCTGGTGCTGAAGTGATTACTGCACGAGAGAAGTCAAAAGAAAAAGAAACCTTAAAACGTAAAGTGAAATCTGCACATTCTCATCAAAAGAGGGCATCTACCTCCTCGAGTGAATCTGATGATGAGCTTCCCATTATTTATGAAGAATCAGATAATGACGGGGATTTTTTAGAAGAACTGATAGAACAGTCAGAAGAAAATCAGAACTCCTTTGAAGACACAATTCTAGAGAAAGATAAATGGGTCCTTGTTCAATTCCCAACAAAAAAGAAAATTGTACATTTTGTTGGTAAACTCCTGGAGAAAAATAAAGAAAGGGAAGAATGGCTGATTAATTTTCTTAGACTAAAAAGAAATAAATTCGTTTGGCCCAATATTGAAGACAAATCTTTGGTAGACACGGCAGATATTTTACGCATTCTTCCACAGCCTACAGAAGATAGAAGAGGGTCCGGATTCACATTTAACGTTAAATTTGCTGGAATGAATATTTGTTAATATTTTAAAATTTTTGTTTAGAAATTTCTGTTTTTACTTGTTTACGACGTAATGTAATGTTTGGAGTTAAGACTATTTGATTCTCACTTATTATGTTAATATATTTTATTATTTTTTACAAGTTATTTTACGTCTTAAACAACGACTTGTTTTTCAATTTTTTTTTAATATTATGCAGTTCTGTTATTTTTTTAGATAAATCAATAAACTAAATAGCAAATTTTATAGGAAAAAACATATTTTTCACAATTGCCCCAGACGTTTTTCTATGCCATTTTAATACCACGATAGAACTGTTTATTACATTTGCCCCCAGGCAGGGGGCAATGTAAGATACTGTGGACATTTTAAAAAATATGTAACATTATTTTTATACTTTATTCAATATCGGGTTTAGTAAATGAATCCCATATCTCAGGAAGCGGTAAACTTAATATGGTATCAACTGTTTTATTAAAATAAGAAAATAAATACATATTTTATGATTTAATTTGAACTATTCAAATTTTATAATCGTTTTGCCCCCCGCTACCTTACTTGGTCTTGCGAACCTGGTACAGAAGTTAGGCTTCCCCCCGATTATGAATCGCTAGGTGGTGTAGCGAAGGAGACCCTACTAGTAGGGTCTCATGTCCAACATTTTTTTGTAAATATCTGTTTAATTGTTATTAATTGTTCGTTAGATTGTAAAAAATGGTTTCTAAATAAATATTTTACAATTTTTCAGGACACTAATTATACAAATAAAATGTTTTTTTTTAAGATTTCTTTCAAATAATTACCATCTAGTTAGGGCTAAATCAGAATCTTATCACTACAAACAACACTGCCAAACCATATCGGCAAAAGGATCTTTCAGATATTAATAAAAAACCGATTTTAAAAAAATTTTCAGTATCTTATTTAAAACTTGACATTTTAAGACGCATATTTATATGAACTTTTCTAACTGGTCTAGGAATGCACCCTTAAAATTGTGGCATACCATTCAGTAACACCCTTATATACTTATTAGCCAGGTACAATATTTCTCCCTACTGTCCATTTTAAACATAAAATATTATTATTTTACGCTTTTCGGTACTTTTAGACATCCCACAATTTACAATACAGTTCATTTTCACTGCATAAAGTTTAACAAAAATACTTTATTTCCAACTGCTTTCGAGTACTTCAGTGCCCTTGTGTCAAAAAAGTGTTACACTATTTTTCCTAAAGGATGTGGCCTATTAACTATATTTGATTATTCTTGTTTTTAAACCAAGTTATAACATGTTAGAGCGCAAAGGTTTGGCACCAGAAAATGCTATTTGTAACTTCTAAGAAAATTTCTTTGGAAGTTGATTAGTTTTGTAAATACTTATTTTATATTTTGATCTTGAGTAACTTCAGATAGAGAAAACATAATTTTTATCAATATGCAATAATTCCTCCAGATATTAATAACTTCTACATTTTTTAGCATTTTTATTAAATATGTTTTTAAATCGGAGGATAGGAATTTATGAAATTGCAATAATATTTGTTGCGTTGAAAATAACAAAGTTTCTTCACTGGAACACTAGAAGCAGCACCATCAATGTTCTCCCACTATAATATTTCCAAAAATGATATAGCATTGCAATTGAACACTTATTGTAAAAAATAAAAACTTTTTTCAATTTTTCCAAAATGTGTTTTGCTACAGTAGTCAATAGCCATTTTTGCATGACAAAAATACAATCTGGAAACCAATTGTGGCATGAACTGAAAAATAGTTTGCAGCTACATGCTGATGTGTTCCCTAATCGTAACTATTATTTATTAATTTTGTTATAAACATTTAAGAACAAAAATAGCGCGTTTTTTTCGTTTTTTTGCTTAGAAAATGAAAAACATTTGAGCAATTGCAATGCTGTATAAGAGGCGAATTGTAAAGAATCGAAACACGAACAAAATGAGGCGTCAAACCAGTCGATCGGATGACTAGTTTCGAAGAAAACCCCGAAAAACCGGCAAATTCAGCGTTTTTTATAGATAATAGATAATTCCGCCATTTTTTAAGTTATTGTGTAGACCTTTCGGGAAATGGTAGTCAATGGTTTGAACTTTATGTATGCCCAAGATAAGTATGGGTGTCGCTGTATAATTAGTTTTTGAATTAATGCAATTTGTTTTTTTACTGCACTAACTTCCAGCGAGTCTGGATGCGACACATATTGGAAAATAATTATTAATCTTAACATTCGATTTTCTTAGCAGCTATTGAAGATATAATAATTTCTTTTTTTTATTCTGGAATAACCTAATCCGTCTTATGTACCGTAAAACGAGATGTATAGGGACTTCCAGGTGAATCGGGACAAAACTTTTTTTTTATACAATATATTTTTTAGTTTATTTATAAAAGTCATTCGAAACGCAACCACTTGTCAAGTTGACTCCTAAATATGTGTTTTAACTGTGACGCTACTGAATTCCCTGTCAAAAATCAAATTTGACATCGGCTGAATTACGTCAGTTGGAACTCAGCTGTTTTCAAAGATCCGAGAGTGTTGGTGGTAATTGATAGGAAAAATAAAACCATATTGGAAATAATTAGACCTAAGACAGTCCTGTGCCGAAATAGAATGTAATTCTTACTTAAATTTGTAACATAAATTTTTATTTATTTTTTTAATGAATTGGGCACTTTTTAGGTTAGGTCTGGGCGATTAGGGGACACCGGCAAAGCAGACATGCCTCGTTTTTATACTGCTAAAGGAAAGAAATTGTATCACCATTATGAGCCAGAAAAAATTCAAGCTGCCCTACAAGACATTATAGCATGACTTATCGTAACGCAGAAAAGTTTCATGGTATTCCTAGGTCAGTTTTATGTCGACACAAGAAAGGAAATGTAAAGAAACAAAGTTAGACGGTTTTAAACAATAAAGAAGAGGATTTACTGATTAGAAACATAAACACATGTTCTGATTGGGGTTATCCAATCGATAGTTATGACCTAAGATTGATTGTCAAAAATTATTTAGACAAATTGGGTAGAAAAGTTGTTCGTTTTAAGGATAATCTTCCAGGGCCCGAATTTGTAACGAGTTTTTTAAAACGACATCGATCACAACTTTCGAAAAGAATGTGCGAAAACATTAAAAGATCTAGGGCTCAAGTTTCACGTGACATATTAAATGAATATTTCACCAATCTCTCGATTGCTTTACAGGATGTGCCACCTTGCAATATTATAAACTACGATGAGACAAATTTGTCAGATGATATTGGTAAAGTATAATTTCTCTTGGCAATATTCACATAGGTAATGTCATCTTTTGTTTTTAGGACGTAAAAATATAATAACTAGAAGGGGTTGCAAGCATCCAGAACGTATTAAGAATACTACAAGTCAGCCACCTCAATAATGTTCGCAGTGTCAGGAAATAGACAAATTTTACCACTTTAAGTGGTCTACAAGGCTCATAATTTATATTCTGCATGGACTGAAGGGGGACCACGTAACACTAGATATAATCGGACACCATCAGAGTTTTTTAAAACGACATCGATCACAACTTTCGAAAAGAATGTGCGAAAACATTAAAAGATCTAGGGCTCAAGTTTCACGTGACATATTAAATGAATATTTCACCAATCTCTCGATTGCTTTACAGGATGTGCCACCTTGCAATATTATAAACTACGATGAGACAAATTTGTCAGATGATATTGGTAAAGTATAATTTCTCTTGGTAATATTCACATAGGTAATGTCATCTTTTGTTTTTAGGACGTAAAAAAATAATAACTAGAAGGGGTTGCAAGCATCCAGAACGTATTATGAATACTACAAGTCAGCCACCTCAATAATGTTCGCACTGTCAGGAAATGGACAAATTTTACCACTTTACGTGGTCTACAAGGCTCATAATTTATATTCTGCATGGACTGAAGGGGGACCACGTAACACTAGATATAATCGGACACCATCAGGGTGGTTTGATATGGACTGTTCTGAAGACTTGGTCAAAACAACTGCAATGCCATATTTTAGACAACTAGAAGGTAGGAAAATACTAAATGGAGACAACTTGGCGTCACACATTTCCTGTGACATAGTAATGGAATTGAAAAATCACAACGTGGATATGGTATTTTTGCCGGCCAACGCCACTCACTTGACTCAGCCACTAGACGTCGGCCTCTAAAAATCTAGCTAGCATCCCCAAAACGATATTTCCCCGTTTGTTAAAAGCATTATTAGAAAAAATATCGAAGAATGCCGAAACCAATATCATTTCTGGGTTTCGAAAGACAGGAATAATACCATTAAACAAAGAAGAAGTCTTAAAGTTATTGCCCAAAGAACAATTAGATGAAGATGAAAGAGAAGCATTGAATACTACAATGATCGATTTATTGAAAGAGATGAGATATTCAGAGAAACCAAGGAAAAAAATACAAATAAAAAATTATCAGTTGAACCAGGCAAAAGTGTTCAGTGTGATAGCTCCAGCGAAAGCGATCTCAGCTTACATGAGGATGAACTGCTTAATAATTATGGAGATAAAGACAATGTTTTAGCAGAAGAAGATTTTTATGATTCTCCCGAGCAAAGCGCCAATGAGATTAATGCTACATTAAGCGACGATAATAGTGAAGATCTTCCTCTAGCTAATTGGATGCGAAAAAAATGCAGTGAATCTCCAACCACTTCCCAAATCAAAGGCTGCAATGATAATTTACCACTTAATGAGACTGATAGCTTTAAGGCAAATTGTGATTTTAGCATAGGTGACTGGGTTTTAGTTAAGTTTCCAGTAGAAAGAAAGACTGCCTGCATAAAAAACGGAGTTTATATAGGAAAAATTATTTCTATTTTAGATGAAAATTTTGTTGGCACTTTTTTACGAAAAAAAGAAAGTGATAAAGGCAAAACTGGTCCTGTTTACTATTATCCCAATACACCGGATGATGCAGAGTTTAATTAGAAACAGATCATCAAAAAATTACAATTATTTAAAGAAAGACGTGGATTATACACATTCCAGAATATGGATACCAACGACTTTCAATTAATTTATGATTAAACAGTTCCAGTATTATGAGAATGTTCCTTTTAGAGATTAGCTTTTATGTTTATAAATCTTTAAAAGAGTGTTTTTTAGTTTTCCTGTTGTATTTTTATAAGAGTTTAGCAAAATAAATATTTTTGCAAGATCATTAAGTTTTTTAATAAAAAAAATATGTTATATTGAATTTTAATGGTATCACACGATATATTTTTTTCTAAATGTTGTCCCTTTACACCTCAGCCGCATTTAAATGAGAATAACTGCTAAATAACAGGACCGTCCCTAATCACCACATTTCCAGGCGAAAAGGGACAACGTAGTTTTTTAAAAAAACTACCATTTAATATTTTTTTTTTAAATGCCATTATTTGGTATGAAAAGTACACACCATGTTCGGACTTTTGCCCCACAGAAACTAATATTAAAATAAAAAGTAAAGCCGCAACATCTTCATAAAGTTGGCGGACTGTCCCTATACACCACGTTTTACGGTATATTTTTTGATCTGTAGATGTTTATAAAAACAATTTCACTGTTTTGAAATAACTTATATTATTTTTAACACACAGAATCACCATTCAAAGTATACAACAAATGTGATGATTTTATCTGGAATGAGCTAATAAACGTTAAAAAAAAATGTAAAACCAATCTTCTATAATAGATGTATTAATTGTTTCTTAAGCACTTCAAACAGTTTCACTGAATAATAATTCATAAAACTAGAGATGTTTTGTACAAAATACGTTAGCTATAATACGCCTAAAAGTGTTTAATAATAACCTTTCCGATAAATGTTTGTTAAAATATTGGCATGGCTGCCTCTGGTCCCTCTGAGCGCTCAACTATTCAGGTGTTTTTTAAAGTCGAAAATGAAAACTTATTGAAAGAAAATATCTGAATCTATCTATATCTATATCTTATCTAAATTAAGAAATGGTGTGATGTGAATCACCTTAGTTTTAATGTATCAAAAACTAATATTTTATCGTTTTAAATTTAACTTTGATAATCTTTGCCTGTCAGATACTAAGACTGAAAACAAATCAAACACAAAATGTTTGAGAATACACGTAGATAACTTGAAATTGATTAACCACCTGTAAATGAAAAGGTTGTAAAAGGCAGTTATGCTGTCCGTACTGCTTCAAATGAGCTAGGCATTATTGCAGTCAACAACTTTTGAATTCTACTTTTATTTTGCAAAAACGGGCTGTTTTGTTACATGTTCAAAGCTGGGGCCCGAGACTATTGTAAGCCACGTTTTGTGAGAAATTTTAATACTTACTTGACTTTTAATACTCGGATCTGTATCTCTCATACATAAAAAAACAGGAAAATCTAACAACTGAAAGGGTCTTTAATGCTAGCAGTGGCGGCTTGTGGGCGAAAAAGTAAGTGAAGTGCAAAAAAGTAAAACAAACTGTTTTTCAAACGATGCCACAATTGGTTTCCGAATTATATTCTATTGATTGACCTATAGGCAAACAATGAACTGATCCATGCTTAAAAAAATTAGTCAGCATATCAATTTTTTTCTGAGACTGTATCTCGGAAACGCCTTAGCCGATTTTTAATAATTAAAAAGATTCTGAAGGGCCATTATTTGTTTAATCGATAGCCTGGTGTGATTTTTGATAATAATTTTTTTTGTGGTATACAGAGTGTAAAAAATATAATGTAAAAATGAAAAATGTTAACTCTCTCAGAATCTTTTTATTTTTTAAAAAAGGCGTCTCTGAGATACAGTCTCCTAAAAATGACGAAATTTTTAAAAATATTTCATAACTAGAAATTATTACAATTCAGTCCTTTAAACTATTTCTGCTTATTTACTGCCAAGCTCTTGTCTACACAACGAGATCGGCTCTGACAGTTTTATAGCAGCCATTGAGTCCATTTTTTCTGAAATCGACTATACAACCTGTCACTCAAGTTTTTACTTTTAATTCATATTAAAGCCAATTAAATGTTACCGTTACCGTTACCTTCCAAAGACATTTTCTGATGCCGTTTGCTTGCGGCTCTCTCTACGATACACAGAACCTACACGTACAATCACGATACGAAATAAAAAAAACAATCACGATGAACAATTGATTATTGATTAACAACTTCTGGGAAAAGAGTTCACGAAGATTATAGTCTGCTTAATACATCAATAGTAATAAAAAAGATAACTGGTAATCCGATTTTTCGATTTAACAATAATAATTACACATATAAACGTAATTGAAAACAAGATTGCACGAAAACATATGTTGCGCCCGTTTTGTGTCTTCTGATCTTGAATGTTTATTCTTTTACTTCCTTCGTAAAACGGAAGTACCTACTGTAATTGTGGAAAAATCACCCTCCGAGATCTTTACGTTTCAGGGTCCTTAGACGCCGAAAAGAGTTTTCTCATTTCGGTTGGTTTGTCTGTCTGTCTGCTAAAACTTCGATACGAATCCAAGATTGCGAAACAAAATGGCGGATTACTAAAATACTTAAAAATTCATCCTGAAAAAAAACTACTTAATGGACTGATTATTTCAAATTTGTGGAATAATTAACTATGGTATAAAGATGAATTGGTGAAATTGTGGTACGAATTCACGATGGCAGTTAAATAAAGTGTTATTAATCGTGAAAAAATCACCAAGTTTTACATTCTTTACAATTTAGATTCCCAAAATGCCAAAAAATATATTTTTTATCAATTCCGCCGTCTGTGAGTTTGCGGCATAGCTTAAAAACTGTAGTTCCTGGTAGCTAGATAACACTTCTGCCATAGTTTGTAATACTGGTTGCCTAACGTTAAACCATTTCTAGAGTTTAGGATTGAGGTATGAAAAACCGCATTTGATAATTTAATGTTAACCTTATAGATGGAGCCACAAGTAGTCGAAATTAGTTGGCCAAGTTATGTCTTTTGCTGGTTTCTGCGTTTAACTTTTACAATAAAACAAATTATTGCTAGTGGAGTGTTTGTTTTAAGTCTTCCAGGAACCTCTGAACAATAAAAACTACTTAATTTTGATCAAATATCGGCGCTAAACTTTTTTTAAAAAAGCTTATGACATCATTTTGCATCAGTTGGACATAATGTTGTCGTTACAAGATTACATATATATATATATATATATATATATATATATATATATATATATATATACATATATATATAGGGATATATAAATATAGGGGAAGTTCGGCTAGCCCCGGACAACACGAAATTAAACGTTTTTAGATTGAATAGTAGCGCAATTATGAATAAAATTGGTTACTTTATTGGTCTGACAGACTCGCGCGAAAACTGCAGCTGCAAAATGTTGTTATACAAATTTATGGTGATATTTTAATTTTTTTACGGTTTTGGTTAGTTTCGTGTTAACTTCAGTGCTTTCTGGATGACACCCTAGGTAAGCAAACCTAAATCAGTTTGTTCTCTCAGCTAAATTGATATTTAAACTGTATAAAAGTAACATTTCATTCTGACTATGAAGCTATTTTAGAAGACATGGATGCCTTTGACAAAAAAAGAATTCCTAAGACTTGCTTTTGATCTTGCCGAAAATTTGAAACTTGAGCATCGTTTTAATTTAGAAAAAATAATGGCTGGCGAAGATTTTTATTACCTCTTCTTAGAGCGACATCCTGATCTAACCCTGCGTTTACCTGAAGCAACAAGTTTGGTTCGAGCAATTGGATTTAATAAGGCCCAGGTCGATATATTCTTTAACAAACTTGATTTTTTGATGAAAACTTACAAATTTTCGCCATCTCATATCTACAATGCGGATGAAACTGGTGTATCATGCGTCCAAAAAAATCAAAAAGTGATGGATCAAATGGGAAGAAAGCAAGTTGGAAAATTAACCTCAGCTGAACGAGGTCAAAATGTAACTGTAATGGCTTACTTATCACTGGTATGTTTGTGCCCCCTTTTTTAATATTCAAAAGAATGAGGATGAACGCAAGATTTATGTTTGGCGCACCTAGCGAAGCAGTTGGCGTAAACCAATTTATATGGTATAAATCCAGTGTCACTAATATTAGATGGTCATGGCAGCCATAAACATCTAAAGGTTATATTATTTGCCAGGGAAAATAATATCCATATGTTGAGCACCCCACCCCATACAACGCATAAGATTCAGCCATTGGATCGAACTTTCATGAAGCCATTTAAAAGTGCATATAATAAGGCTTGTGCTTCATGGATGAGGCAACATCCTGGTTCGAGAATTGGATAATTTGACATCTCTGCTCTCGTCTCGCAAGCTTTTACGCGAACTGCGCGATTGGAAATTGCACAAAATGGTTTTTCTTGTACGGTTATATATCCTTTTAACCCAAATATATTTACAGACCTCGACTTCCTTCCATCTCAGATTACAGAAATTCCACTCTCACATTTAGAAGATGAAACCCAAGTATAGGGATAAATTCAAATGAAGATACTCAATCAAAGGCACAGATTGAAATTATCATCAATTCAAGTAGCCAAGTAACTGAAATGACCGGAATTAACACAATGCCTTCTTGCAGTCATAATTTACCTAACCTACCCACTAAGGAAGCTAAGGGTTTTATGAGTTTGTTATTCCAAAAACCCCATACCATACCAGTTCTTGTAGCCAGTTGAAAACCGATGGAATAGCAAAAATGCCATTCTCTCCAGAGTCTCGTAAAGCAGTTGAAGTCTTAAAAAACATTTCACCGGACCCAAATTGCAGCGAGAAAAGATTAGCAAGTAGAAAAAGAAGCTCAGAGAAAAGCCAAATGCTCACATCCTCGCCCTTTAAAGAAGCACTAGAAGAGAAGCAAAATTTAATAAAAGCAAAGGCAGATAAAACAGAAGCCAAACGAGTAGTAATGAAGTTTGAAGAAAGAGGAGAAAGACAGACACTGGAAGATAAAAAACCCTTCCAAAACTACAGCAGCCATAGAGTACAAGACACCAAAGCTAATCCTAAAAAATAGAAGGAAAAGGAAAATTTGAATAGCGATGGTAAAGTTGCGTGTCTAGTATGCACTGAAGATTTTGAAGACGATTAGATTCAGTGTAATAAATATGAAAACTGGGCCCATCAGGAATGTGCATATGTTACTTTATGCTCGTATATATATATATATATATATATATATATATATATATATATATATATATATATATATATATATATATATCGAAGCGCTTTTGGGACCACCGTCCATGGGTGAAGGTTCTAATCTCGATATCTCTCGTCCATGTGGGCATTACTTAAGTTTGCGCGAGCGCGAACTGATTACGTGTCACATGTCATCTGACAATGTCACCTATCAACCGTCATTTTTGGTCAGGAAATAATGAAAGATAATGTCATAAGTATTTTTAAAAAAATTGTCTCTGATGGTCCTTGCTGTGTGATAAATTTTTTTGCCATTAGGACCTTAACGAAGTGACTTAGCAGGCCATGCTTTAGAAAAGCGATAGATCTTAACCTCCTCTATCGATCTGTAAAAAATATTTGCGAAAAGATGTAGAAAGCAGTAAACCCAATAGTTTTTAGGCATTTCAAAGTGCGCCGCAGCCCTGAGCCATTACAAAACTCTTGAAGTTTTTTGTTACAAGCTCTCGGGCTATTACTTTTTCATATACAGGGTGGTTCATCCCAGCTCCCTTCTTCTGTAGCTCACTTATCATTTGACTCATGAATTTTAAATTTTTCACAACTCATATGTATATTAGGGCGCATTTTCTAAAAATATTTTTGATTATACAGGATGACCCAAAAAAGTGTGACGTCACAATGACATATTTTTTTAAATTAGATGACCTATATTTTCTTGCATATTTAGATGGCTTCCATAGTTGTTTAAATCATCCTAAAATTTTATTAGATTCGATCGGTAAATAACGGCTTAAAAAATTAAATGTGAAAAAAAGTGAATTTACACCACTGGTTAAAAAAAACTATAAAAATTCACATATTGCCTCGATATAAGAATCAAACTGGGAGTTCATTAAATAAACGATCTAAATTATACAGGGTCTACAAAATTAAATGTCAAAACTACCAAACTTCAAAGTGCATTTTCTTTCTTATTTTAAATATCAACCCTATTCTTTTTTCATTGCAATCGATGCGTAATTGAAAAATAAAACTTTTTTGTAAATACATCTTTATTAAAATTTCTAACGTATTAAAAGATATTCGCCAAAAACTGGTAAAGCGTCCTATTTTAGCAGCCATTTTAATGAAAAGTAATACAAGGTGGCTTAGATTATTAAAATGAATGACATAGAATTAATCAAAATGACAAGAGAGTCTTTTTGACAAATTTAAAAAATTATTTAGTTTACAAAAGGGTTAATATTGTTCTTGATCATAATTATTACAAAGTATTGCGTTATTTTGTTCCATTAGTATAGTTTGTTTATTGTGGTTATAGTTGTTAGCAGTTTATTTCAAGAAGTTATTTTTTTAAGTAGTTTGTTAAGTTGTTCACGTTTTGCATAAGTATTTTTACAATGAATTATACCAAAGAAGAGCTAGTAGATATGATTTTTGTCTTGGGAGAGTCTCAAAAAAATAGTTTTTTGGCTGAACGAAGACATCCCGATAAGAGAAGCCTGCAAAACTTATTAGATAGATTTATTCAGACGGGAGATGTCGAATACTCAAAACCTAGTAGAAATAGGCCAGTTCAAACTGATGAAAAGGAACTGGATGTGCTACTTCATATCACAGAAACCCCTTCAATTAGCCAAAGGGTAGTCGCCGAGATAGCGAATGTTAGCAAAACCACCGTTCAACATGTTTAAAAAAAAATCATTTTCATGCCTATCATATTCAGCTTCACCAAGAGCTTTATGAAGAAGATTATGAGCATCGGATAGCGTTTTGTAACTGGGCACAATCCAAAATCAGGGCAAATTTTGAATTCTTCGATAAAGTGCTCTTCTCAGACGAGGCTACCTTTCATAAAAATAGATTTGTGAATCGCCACAATTTTCATTAGTACTCCGATCATAATCCAAGACATTTTCGGCAGATCAATCGACAGCACAGATCGTCTATTAATGTGTGGGGGGGGGGAATCATAGGAGATTTTATTATCGGTCCTTATTTTTTCGATGAGCATTTGTTGCTCCGTTTATGTCAACATCTACCCAGACTCCTAAAGGAGGGCATATGGCTACAACACGACGGCGCTCAAGCACATAATTCTTTACCGGTCAGGCACCATCTTAAGGTAGCCTTTCCGGATCGGTGGATCAGAAGAGGAGGGCCAATTAGATGGCCACCCCGTTCACCCGACCTCACTAAGCTTGATTTCTTCTCAACAACACCTGAGAACATGAAGCTGCGAATTCAAGACGCATTTCGACAGGTTATACCCGATATTTTAAGGAGAGTGGCAGCATCTTTTCATACTCGTCTTCGTTTCTGTTTGGAAGAAAATGGAAGACACATTGAACATAAGTTCTAGTGAAAAAATTAAATTAAATATAGTTGAATTTAGTATAGTGTAAGTCTCAAATGTGATACTTAAATAGTAAATTTTTAATTTTAATGTCAAGATAAATGATAAGTTATAATAAAATTCAATATAAAAAAATAAACAAAAAAATAATTTGAAAATAAAAATTTGCGATGTGTCAAAATTGACTCTTGTCATATTGATTGAATTCTACGTCATTCATTTTAATAATCTAAGTCACCTTGTATTACTTTTCATTAAAATGGTTGCTAAAATAGGACGCTTTACCAGTGTTTGGTGAATATCTTTTAATACGTTAGAAATTTTAATAAAGATGTATTTGCAAAAAAGTTTTATTTTTCAATTACGCATCGATTGCAATGAAAAAAGAATACGGTTGACATTTAAAATAAGAAAGAAAATGCACTTTGAAGTTTGGTAATTTTGACACTTAATTTTGTAGACCCTGTATAATTTAGATCGTTTAAATTTGGTCAGCGAGATTGTCAAACCTTATTTAATGAACTCCCAGTCTGATTCTTACGTCAAGGCAATATTTGAATTTTTATAATTTTTTTTATCCAGTGGTGTAAATTCACTTTTTTTCACATTTAATTTTTTTAAGCCGTTATTTACCGATCGAATCCAATAAAATTTTAGGATGATCTAAACAACTATAGAAGCCATCTAAATATGCAAGAAAATATAGGTCATCTAATTAAAAAAAAAATGTCATCGTGACGTCACACTTTTTTGGGTCACCCTGTATAATCAAAAATATTTTTAGAAAATGCGCCCTAATATACATATGAGTTGTGCAAAATTTCAATATCATGAGTCAAATGATAAGTGAGCTGCAGAAGAAGGGAGCTGAGATGGACCACCCTGTATAATATACATACCTACAAGTAATAAAGGTTTCCTAGCAATTACTGCTACCCCGTCATAACGGCCAATAATTTTAATTTTTTTAGGAGGCGGTTATTGGCAAGTTTTATTGTATTTAAAAACTTTGAGTGATTTTTTAACTGATATTTTTACGATCTTTAATACGGCTAATTATTTCAACTGAATAAACATTCAAGATGACAGTTGACGCAGAGGACTCCTAAAAATAACTAAGGTACATCAGCGAAAAGCTTATAAAATACTAATGAAAAATATTCGTTGAAAACAGTAAAAAATACGGTCACGCACACACTAAAGACAAACGCGGTATGAAAAAAATTATGAAATAAATACGTCGCAACTCGACAGTTTTGACCTTACTCGCTAACTTGATTATTTCGGAAGAAGTGTTACATGCTACATAAATTATGTACTGACACTCATTGCACTCGACTTTTAAGATACATAAAAAGACCTAACGATTTTACTGTGAGGAGACGGGAAAAGTGAAGAGAACCGTTGAAATGTGTATGTATTATTTTTTTTAGGCCTAAGTCACCAGATCCAGCTGTCTACCTAACTTTGGGGCCTAAAATATTTGGATTGTTTTAAGCCCAATTTGAAGTTTTTCATTTACCTGCATTTTTAGAACTTGCGAAGTTCACTTTTTTGAATGTGTTGACTTTTTGATACCCCATGTCAACGTTACAGAAGAATTACTCTTGAAATTAACTTATTAACTTAGAATTTAACACAATTAGGAAATCAAAGTTCGAATTTAAAAATATTAAAGTCTAAATGTCAAACAATACCTTTTAAGTTTCAGGTCAAATTTGTTAAATTCGGAGTCAAAATATGGAACTTCAAATGTCAAATGCGACATTTGTGGACAGTGTTGCCATATTGCAAGCAGATTTTCAGTTAGTTTATTTTGGTTAGCTTAGAATTGCCGAAAATTAGATGAGTTTGGCAACACTGCACATAACTTTGTTTCTTAATTTTGTCCAAATCATCATTATAGAGAGTTTTTGCAAAGAAAAGTAGTGAATTGGCGAACTCATTTGATTTTTTTTTGAGAAAAATGGGAAATGTTACGATTTTTTAATTTTAATCAAAATACAAACTTTGAATTTAAAAATGTTAAAGACTAAATGTCTAACAATAACTTTTGAGCTTCAGGTCAAATTATTAAATTCGGAGTCTAAATATGAAGCTTCTTCAAAGTTAGAATTTTATTAAATTTTGAGCTTGGAGTTACAATTTCGTTAGATTTACCTTTGAGATAAGAATGTTTCTCAACTATAAAGTAAAAAAGAGTTTGTTTTTGGTTTACCTTGATTTTGTTTTAATTTTGGCTATTCAAATCCTATAAAAAAATAATATACTAAGGATAAAAAAATAGAAATAATAAATATTTGGTTTAAATATTTATAGTTATGCCAAGGAAGTGTAAAAAAAATCTATAGTAATTATTTCCTTTCTTAAGCATACAGTGCAGAGGCAAGTAGTCTCCCACCCCTTCTAACATTTAAACGACAAAGAATATTTTCTTAAAATTTGTTTGAGTATGTTTGCGACTTTTTAAGGTAAAAATAAAAATCAGCACTTTCAAAATGGCGGCTGGGCGCCATCTTAAAAAAAATTAAATGGAAAGGGGGTCTTCCGACATCTCATATGAAAGGTATTTTGAACCTCTGTTCAATGCCGTTTGGTTTTTTAAAATCGATTTAGCGGTTACTGGGAAATGATAATTTTTAAATGTGCTCATATTATTTGTTGCGTTCAGAATGACAAACAAACATTTTCTTTGGCTTTTTCGTAACTAAATACAGATATTTAACTTCAAATTGATTGAAAGAAATATTTAATAAAATTACAGGTTCTTGTGTCGTTAACGAACCTACGTATTTGTAGTTTGTGAAAATTTTAAATGATAGCTCATTGTGTATAGACTAAATTAAAAGAGAAAATTCCTAACATTTCTCACCAAAAAGAATTGTTTTATAAAAGGACATTGTCACATAGGACATGTGTTCAGTGTTGCCATAAAGAAAGCGGTGCCATGAAATTTCTGGTATTTTTTTTAACAAAACCTATATTGTTAGGTGAACCTGTCTCGCTAGGTTAGGTTAGTCCAGGTTCGTCAATAAAAGCATCATTAGAGCCTGTGGTACATATTTCTAGAAAATCAGGTGAGTTTGGCAACACTGCACATAACTTTGTTCTAGAGAGTTTTTGCATGGAAAAGTAGTGAATTGGTGAACTCATTCGATTTTTATGTCGGGAAAAAAGTGGGAAATGTTACATTTTTTTGGGTTCGTTAACAACATAAGACCCAAATTAGGTATCTCAACATGCAGACTAATCTGTTTACGAAACATTTCGGTATATAACATAAACAATATTATTTAAGCAAGCATACGAATCTATGTGTCTATAAAAACTTAATGTAAATGACATAATTTCTCATGCTTGCTTAAATAATATTGTGATATATGATATAAAGAAAGCGGCGTCATGAAATTTCTGGATTTTTTTTTAACAAAACCTATATTGTTAGGTGAATCTGTCTCGCTAGGTTAGGTTAGTCCAGGTTCGTCAATAAAAGCATCATTAAAGCCTGTGGTACATATTTCTAGAAAATCAGGTGAGTTTGGCAACACTGCACATAACTTTGTTATAGAGAGTTTTTGCATGGAAAAGTAGTGAATTGGTGAACTCATTCGATTTTTATGTCGGGAAAAAAGTGGGAAATGTTACATTTTTTTGAGTTCGTTAATAACATAAGACCCAAATTAGGTATCTCAACATGCAGATTAATCTGTTTACGAAATGTTTCGGTATATAACATAAACAATATTATTTAAGCAAGCATACGAATCTATGTGTCTATAAAAACTTAATGTAAATGACATAATTTCTCATGCTTGCTTAAATAATATTGTGATATATGATATAAAGAAAGCGGCGTCATGAAATTTCTGGATTTTTTTTTAACAAAACCTATATTGTTAGGTGAACCTGTCTCGTTAGGTTAGGTTAGTCCAGGTTCGTCAATAAAAGCATCATTAACCCTTAACTGCTGACATGGAGTCTGTCAGACTCCGCCAACTGCGTTACGGCGCGTAACTCCCACTCCTTTTTATTTGCAGACCCCTCGCGGTCAGTACCTTCTTGAAGTTTAGTCTACTTGTAAGTGTCAAAGCGGTAGTTTCGAGCTCCTTTATTTTAAGAAATTACGCGCATCGTGGAGTCTGTAAGACTCCATGTCAGCTTGTGTGTTACAAAAGTAATTTGAGTGATTATGGCTAGTTCTAAACAATCTGTAAATACATTAGATCCAGACTTTGAAGATGTGTGTATGAAGTGGTATAATGAAGAAAGCAGCGATATTAGTGATTCCGAGGATATTGTGGATAATTTTATAGCCAGTGATCATGAGACTGAAAGTGAGCAAGAAGGGAGTGATCAAGAAGTCGAATTGGGGGACGAAGAAGACAATACCAATGGAAGTGTGGGACAGACAAAAAAAGAGAAAGGATATTTTTATGGCAAAAATCGGTTTAAATGGAGTAAAACGGAGCCGACTAGAAATGTACGCACTCCAATACATAATATTGTGCATATTCCAAAAGTACGCCGTACTGTTCAAGATATCAATAATCCTTTGAGTTATTTTGAACAGCAATTTTCCGAAGATATGTATCAATTAATAATAACGTGGACTAACAACAAATTATCGAGCTTGAGAGGAAAATATAAAAGAAGAAACAAGCCAGAACTAACAGATATTGATAAAGTAGAATTGAAGGCGTTTTTAGGATTATTGCTCTATACATCCATCTTGAAATCCAATCACGAAGACGTGCGCAGTCTGTTTGCTACAAATGGTAAAGGCAGGGATATTTTTAGAGCAGTAATGTCGCTGCAGCGCTTTCTTATTATACTTATTGCTCTCCGATTTGATAACCCAGAAGACAGGGATGAAAGAAAAGCCGTTCACGCCGGGGCAGCTATAAACGAATTTTTTGAAATGTTTGTTAGAAACGCACAAAATTCATATTCAGTGGGAACGTCGGCCTGTGTGGATGAGATGCTTGTCGGATTTCGTGGAAAATGTGCTTTCAAAATGTACATTCCAAACAAACCTTGCAAATACGGCCTAAAGATAATGTGCCTAACAGATGCTCGTACGAGTTACTTGCATAATGCATACCTTTACGTTGGGAAAAATTCAGACGGTTTTGGCTTAGACGAGGATGAAAAAAAGCTAAATATCCCATCACAAGCTGTAGTTCGCCTAGCAAAGCCTCTATTTGGGTCCAACAGAAACATATCTGCAGATAACTGGTTCTCTTCTTTAGAACTGGTAGAGTACTTATTGAAGAAAAAATTAACATATGTCGGAACTCTAAAAAAAAATAAAAGGGAAATCCCCCCCGAATTTCTTCCACGAAGAGAGAGGCCAGTTGGTGAGGCTCTATATGGCTTCACAAAGGATATAACTATACTGTCCCATGTGCCAAAAAAAAGTAAAGCAGTGTTACTGATTTCTTCCATGCACCATAGTAAAAGTGTGGATCCAGATAGTGGAAAAGAAGAAATTAATGCGTGGTATAATCTAACTAAAGGCGGGGTAGATTCACTTGATGAAAAGTGTGCAAAATATAGTTGCAGTCGACGAACGCAAAGATGGCCTTTAGCGATTTTCTACAGGTAGTGGACATTTGTAGCAGTAATTCTTTCATCATGTATGATGCCAATCCTCAAAATAATGAAACCAGATTTTCTTTTGTGGAAAAGTTAGCTGATGAGTTAGTAAAACCCCATATGTTAAGACGTCTAAATGTGGTGAACCTATGTAACGATGTGCGCACAATAATACATCGTATCCAGAATATTCAGGAACCAGTCCGTGTGGAAGAACGACTTGAAATTCGAAAATATTGTTATATTTGCCCAGCCAGATTAAAAAGAAAGACTGCTTTTTTGTGTTTCCGCTGCAAAAAACCAATCTGCTTGCAGTGTTCCAGAAAATGTTGTATTACCTGTTGTGACAATGATATGTAGTAGACTTTGAATGACCACGTTTAGACCCTCTGCACGTTTTTTTATTTTAGGACTTGGCAGTGATTTTTTAATTTTTTCTCTGTCGGTTATGATTGTTTATTACGATACAATATCAAACATGTCAAATTTGTTCATATTTTAGGATTATATTATTGATTTTTTACGAATATGATGTTTTTTTTAGTTCGTGGAGATGTTTACATTTGTATCCTTTAGTACTAATAAGTAAAAGGCATTTATGTTTTGGTGTAATATATGTTTGTTAAAATCAATTTGATTTGTTATTTTAATATCCAAAAGTTAAAATTTTTAAAAAGTTTTGAGAAAAACCTTTTTTCTCTAGGAGTCTGTCAGACTCCATGTCAGCTTATGTGACAGAAAATTAGATGTCAGCAGTTAAGGGTTAAAGACTGTGGTACATATTTCTAGAAAATCAGGTGAGTTTGGCAACGCTGCACATAACTTTGTTATAGAGAGTTTTTGCATGGAAAAGTAGTGAATTGGTGAACTCATTCGATTCTTATGTCGGGAAAAAAGTGGGAAATGTTACATTTTTTTGAGTTCGTTAATAACATAAGACCCAAATTAGGTATCTCAACATGCAGACTAATCTGTTTACGAAATGTTTCGGTATATAACATAAACAATATTATTTAAGCAAGCATAAGAATCTATGTGTCTATAAAAACTTAATGTAAATGAGATTTCTCATGCTTGCTTAAATAATATTGTTTATGGTATGTATTGAAACATTTCGTAGAGTCTATTCTACATGCTGAGATATGTAATTTTATTAAATATTTGTTTCAATCAATTTAAAGTTAGATATTTTGATTCAGTTGCGAAAAAGCCAAACAAGATTTTTGATTAATAAATTAATAATTCTCACAAAGAAATAAGAAAAACTGAACCTTAAACAATGGTCATCTTAAGTTATGTATCTCCTAACTATAAAACAGTGTTTTGAAACTAATTTCATACACTTTTGAATGTTTGATATTCACAAGTAAATGGGGGGGGAAAAATTGCTCCTACCAATTTTGTTACTGTCAAATTGTAAATAAATTTAGTATTATGTTCTTTAAAGGTTCTTAATTTAACGCATATTTTATTGTCGGTCTCTAAGCAACAAGACATTTTGATATCCATTAATTGACAACTGGTTAATTATTTGAATTTTGCCAGTGGTTTATTTGTGTTATTATGTTTCTGTTGTTTTGAAAATGGTACGCGTCAGACCGTTAGAAGAAAAAACAAAAGCAAATCTTATTTATGCTTAAATCTCATCTGCCGCAAATATCTAAGGGAATTGGTTGAAATGTTTCAAAGAACCACTAGTGTACCGGGTGAGTCAACGATTGAAAAAGGTAAATTTACGTCGAACAGGTACAAACTGTTTATGCGTTTATTAGACGAGAATACGAAAGACAATGCACTAACAACAACACGTTTTTGACATTTCATACATTTAGTCGCCAGTTGCTATAGACTGTTTTTTCCATGGCTACTTTGATTGATCGAGTTGTTGATTTTCTAAATTACGCAAAAAAAGGAAATTTGAAAATATTTCGAAAACTATTGAAGATAGGTATATAATATGTTTAATAAAATTTGCAGATTTTTTTATTCTTAACAAGACTAAATAAAAATATACACTGGGTTCCATTTAAAAAAACTGAAATAAATTGGTTTGAAAATGTTAAAGTTGGGCATTTAAATTTGGACACCCTGTATGTGATATCTTCAATATTACGAAAGCAGTCTTTTATTCCATGCTTATTTTGTGCAGAAGCAAAATATTTTATTTTTAGTAGCACAACTAGGCGTTATATTGCTAATCATAGATGTGCATCAAATTTAATTTTTTTTTGTTTAAAGCTAAATATTTAAGAAAGTATCAATTTTAGCCATATAATATGTTAAACAAAAAAGTGATGGAATTTTATGTACAGTTTAAAACTCAAGTCAAATATAGGGTGTCCCATTTAAAAAAATACAACTTTTAGTTGCCCTACTTTTTTGACTCACCCCGTATAATTTAAAATATTTTTAAAATGAACACGACTTACATATATATCCCACAGTATAAACAGTTTGTTTCCAGATTTTAACAGTTCGACGTAAATTTACTTTTTCCAGTCGTTGACTCACTCTGTACTTAGAGAAAAGGAGCTGGAAGAAAAGCTATTTTGGAAGACAGACAAGTTCAAATTGTCACATCAGTAGGGTGAATAATCCATAGCCATCTACGGTAAAAATATACCTTAAATTTCACCCCTATCAGTGAATTTTACAAGAATTACATGACGATGATCCTAACAAAAGGATGCAGTTCTGTGAAGATTTGTCTGAACGATTAATCCAAAATCTAGCTTATACAAGAAACAAGCACGTAGCGAGGGGGAGGTCCTGGGGGTCTGGACCCCTCTCGAAACTTTAAAAATATGTTGGTATAGGCACGCTTTTTACTACTCTGTACGATTTGACTGCTTGGACTTTTGGTCCATTCACACTGAATTTCTGCCTATGTGTTTGACAAAAAAACATTTATATTAAACGGAAATGTCAATAGTCAAAACGTGCAATATTGGTCGGATGTAAACCCATATATTTTTCGAAAAGATCACACTCAAACTCCTCAAAAAAGAAATGTATAGGCAGGAATATTGAGAAGTCATATTGTAGAGCTCCCAAGAAAACTAAACTAGTGTTTTGTACTTGACACCAATAGTACGGGGGCTAGATTGGCCGACGTGGACCGCTGGAATGACCTGCTCGGTCCCCCGACTTAACTCCCCTTGATTTTTTCTTGAGAGGTTATGTAAAATCGAAGATTTAAGTTACACAAATCGAAATAGTGCAGGAACTAAGAGAAAAAATTGTGGACGTTTAACCCCAGAGATATTACAAAACGTACGTAATGAGTTTCAAAACAGACTGTTTTATTATAAGCAAGTACGGAGGTAACATTTTGAAAACTTGCTGAGCTCAAGGTTAGTCAGAATATGGTCACTTTGGGCTTAACTTAAGATAATAACCATTCTTTAAAGTTTAATACAATAATTAATTTAAAAAAAATCTTTGCTTTTGTCAGTTCTCAGAAACCTCTGAACCGATTTTAAAAAACCAAACGGCATTGAACAGAGGTTCAAAATACCTTCCATATGAGGTATCGGAAGACCTCCTTTTACATTTAATTTTTTTCAAAGATGGCGCCCAACCGCCATCTTGAAAGATTTGTTTTTCATTTTTACGTCAAAAGGTAATAAACATAATACTTAAAATTGGGTATAAATTTCCAGAAAATATTCTTTGCTGTCGTTCAAAAGTTAGAGGGGGAGGGGGCTATTTACTTCCGCATAGTATAAAGGGGAAACTTAGCACATAGGCCTGTACTTATATTTCCTCCATTATCCAAAAACAGAATATTGATGCCAGCATTTATTTTTATCTAGAAAAGAGGAAAAACATAAGTTTCTATTAATTAATTTTTGATAAATTTGCTGAAATCTTAAGCGGTTTGTTTTTATTTAACTTTTAAAACTCTCTTTTTTACTAACACTACATTTAAATATTTTCACATTGGCATGAACCCAGATTTCTTAATATACGAGAGCCGTAAAAAAGCTCTCGTTTATGCCATCAGAATTTTGTTGGCAGCAAGTAGACAGACCAAATTCGACTCCACTTTTCCCGCCCTTCCAATCTTGAAACGACACAATATCTGAATACACACGAAGTAATGAATATTTGGCTTGTTTCATAGTTCCTTACCTAATAAATTATTACGAATATACGATTAATGATCCTTAAGACTAATGAGCTAAACAGGTGAAAAACGGTTTTGGAGATGTCAGTCGTCGGGGTTGGTTAAATAATTTTGTGTTTTTTTTATGTAGCGGGGTGGGTTGGTCCTTATTGCATTGGTGGACGGCCCTAGTGGCGCATCGGTAATCGTCAAAACACTGAAAGTGAATAAAAAAATTAAAATAGAATAAAATCTAATGAATCATAGTCGTTCTATCAAAATATCTAGCTAATCATGCAAAAAAGAAAGAATTAGCCATGTCAATCCGACATTCCGACAACTAGCCTCAAAAAACTTCAAATTCAAATATGGTGCCACAAAAACAGCCCCCTTAGAAAATAAACTTAACTGGCAAATGAAAGGATACCCTTAAAGCTTATGCAGTCAGTCGCTAGAGGCGCTTCAAGAGCTTAAATGTCAACTTTGACTTGAAACATATTTGAAATTCATAAAATCACGCTAGTATTTTTAAACGCATTATTGTTGATCTGAGATTTTTTTGGGTACACATACAGCACTTTGCGAGGGTATTCGTGTATATATTTGAACTCTAATTTAAAATATGTCGGTCAATTTTGGTAAAAAAAAATGACCAAAAAGAAATGTCTATTTATTTACTTATTTATTCTTATTCCCAACCAACTGTATAAGTTCATCAAAGGGAATTCTAACAATACTAATATTATAATAAACTAACAATTAAGAACAATATTAAATAACAAAATAAATAATAATTGAAGAACAGAATAAATAATATTAACACAGTCAAAATTATCTTTCCTTTAATTGACTTTTCGATAAAAAATGTTTTTTTACTTTCTTTTTAAATTTTCAGTAGATTCAATATGCATAATATTATTACGTTTTTGAATACATAAAAAATTATTAAAACAGCCCTTACCTGAGTGGCCAACCGTAAGGACCTCTAAGGGCAAAGACCCTCGGCGCCGGGCCAGCAGCGCATCGGGACTCTCGCCCCCCGGTGTGGCACGTCTATGGAGCTGCGCGCAAAACCGCGCCAGCACGTCGGACCCGCCGCCTGCCACGTCGCTACCCCCACTCCCGGTCACGATCTCCGGGCCGCCGCTGCTGCGCCTGCGCAACTGCTTCTTACTGCGACCACGGCTCGTCTAAAAAATAAGATATTTTATTGGTATAAACGCTTCCAGAATGGTTTAAATGAATTAAAAAGTATTTCTATTTTGAACCGACTTGTTCAAAAAAAGAGGAAGTTATCAATCCGTTCCAGTTTTTTATTTTGCCAATTTGTTTGTATGAATTTTTCAGGGAACATTCGGGATATTACGGCAAGTATATTGAAAAAATGGCGGAATGACGCCATTTTCAACTGTTTTCTCGCTGTTACATTGAACAAAAACACTAAAAAGTAAAAATTACTATTTTATTCCACACTGAAAATTGATGTCAAAGTAATAATGTCTATTTAATGTGGTATGTATGTAGACACTGAATAAATAAATTCTATTTTTATACGTTCTTCGAAACTACAATAAAAAATGATTGAATAAAAATGTAATACAATATCAAAAAAGTAAGTTGACTGACTAGAGTAGAACGTTTTACTTTTTTTTATTAGATTATAGTCTTTTAGTATCATTAAAGAACTAAACGACTAATCAGACCACAAGACATGATTTACGAAATCAGGATTTTCATTACATCTTCTAGTATACCACTCACAGAACTGTAGTCGTCTTGTAAAATCAGTTTCCTTAAGTCCTTGTACTATTATGGGTTTGTATGGATGGTACTTATTCTTTTTTAAAACGCTCTGTAATGTTGATTTTGGCACATTAGTTTCCTGTTCTACAGTTCTTACCGATGCACTAGGGTTTTCGTTGATAGCTTGTAAAATGTTTCTGTCTTGATTTTCATTGTTATTATTGTATCCGCTTCTAGGTTGTTCGAAGGCACCATGGTTAATTAAATTAACTACGATTTTCCTGAATTGCGTCTTATGAGGCTGCCGTCGTTCGGGGTACATCTCCAAATACCTTGCTGAGGTAACGTGCGTCGGCGTTTCTGTATGATTGAAAGTACAGAGCTAACATGTCAACCTTTTCTTCATTTGAATACGGAATGCCGGCCATTTTCTATAGGTTTTGACAATTTATGTGTCAGATTTATGATAAAAGCGTACCTACTACTTATTAAAACACAGCCTTGATACTTTCAACTATTTAACTTAACGTCAAAGTCCAAATCCAATTGGTTACAGATAAATCCTGGTCTCCTTAGAAAAGCATTGAGAGCTAACATTACTTTAAATCATGGCCTCCTTAGAAAAAAACTGAAACCTAACTTTACGAAGTGTAATATTTCGATGATACTGAAATCTTTAATGCACTTGTGAGATATCACTAGACTGGAAATTTTAGGCTCTTTCCAGAAATCGAAAAATCCAATATGGCGGCCATAAGAAAAATGAAAGTTGAGGCGGGTTGCGAGTTAACAAAAAACAATGAAGACGTGCCGTATACGCCAGCTTATTTGTCTTAAAAATGTGTCCGAATAATGTCACATTTTGGCAGCTGTCAAATTTACCGTTCTGGATATACTTCTATACCTCTAAAACTTTCCCCATTTAACCTGCTGTAGGTATAATAGGAGCGGAGATCCCTGTATAGAGAAGCGAATCTGGGACACACTGTATAACTGGCTGACTGTATTCCAACTTCGATTCAGCAAAACAATAGTAGATAAGTTTAATTGGTAGATATCAAGAGAAATGTCCATAGTGCGCCAAATGGGATTGCCAAAAACAGGCTATTTCTATGCATATGCAGTATTTTAACCAAACCCCAATGAATCATTTCCATAGTTACTCCCTTTTTTTACATAGCCCTAGATTCACGTGGTAAACTAATACTATGCAGGGTGGTCCATTTCAGCTCCCTTCTTCTGTAGCTCACTTATCATTTGACTCATGAATTTAAAATTTTGCACAACTCATATGTATATTAGGGCGCATTTTCTAAAAATATTTTTGATTATACAGGGTGACCCATACTTGCATATTTAGAGGGCTTCCATAGTTGTTTAGATCATCCTAAAATTTTATTGGATTCGATCGGTAAATAACGGCTTAAAAAAATTAAATGTGAAAAAAAGTGAATTTACACCACTGGTTAAAAAAATTATAAAAATTCAAATATTGCCTCGACATAAGAATCAAACTGGGAGTTCATTAAATAAGGTTTGACAATCTCGCTGACCAAAAATTCAAATTGCATTTTCTTTCTTATTTTAACTATCAACCCTATTATTTTCTCATTGCAATCGATGCGCAATTGAAAAATAAAACTTTTTTGTATATACATCTCTATTAAAATTTCTAACGTATTAAAAGATATTCGCCAAAAGCTGGTAAAGCGTCCTATTTCAGCAACCATTTTAATGAAAAGTAATCCAAGGTGGCTTAGATTATTAAAATGAATGACGTAGAATTCAATCAATATGACAAGAGACAATTTTGACATATCCCAAAATTTTATTTTTAAACTATTTTTTTATTTATTTCTTTTTATATTGAATTTTATTATAATTTATCATTAATCTTGACATTAAAATTAAAAATATACTATTTAAGTATCACATTTGAGACTTACACTATACTAAATTCAACTAGGGGAGACTGGGGCACGTTCGGCCGTGGGGCACAATCAGCCGTCAGTTATAAAAATTTAAATTTAAAAGTTTTGGCGCCGGTTTTGTTCTTAAAAGTTGGCAATAAACCCCCGCCAAATACCATATTCGTTTCATGTATTTAGTGGCGGCTTAAGACATTTTTATTTAGAAAACGGAGAATTTGGCAGAAAAAAAGTTTCACTAATATTCTTAAGTTTCACTTATATTCTTATGTTTTTCCAAAATCGGGTTATGTTAGCTTTGGTATATGTAGTTTAATTATTTACATTAACATAACCTATAATTCATTTCATTTTAAAGCCAAATATTTTTTTATTTAAAAAAACCGGTTGGGGCACTTTCGGCAGTGGCCGAAAGTGCCCCACACGGCTGTGGCCGAAAGTGCTCCACATATTAATAAGTGCGTATTAAGCAGTTATTGTATAAATTGTATAATTATTTTATAGATGGTTCGGAATTATAAGCCCAAAACAAATAGGGCTAATATAAATGAAGCTACAATGCGGCAGGCCTTGAGAGAAGTTTTATCAAAAAACATGAACCAAAGAGAAGCTGGTCGAGTTTTTGGTATTAAAAGGCAAACTTTGCAGTCCCGAATAAAACAGATACTAAAAACTATGACCGTCGAAGAGTATTTGCAAAGAAATGATGATGATGGCTATGAAAGTGAATCGGAATTGCAACAGAAGGGTAAACAAAAATAGTTATTTGTTCTTTGTTTGTTCTCTAAGGACTTAATTGACAAAATGTAACAGTAACGTATTTTCTTGTTCTAGGCAAATATGCTACTAGAAAAGTATTTTCGACAGAGCAAGAAGAAAAGCTCGTAAACTATTTGAAGCAATGCTCAAATATGAATTATGGCTTGACTTATGAGCAAGTAAGGGTCATGGTATATGATTACGCAAAAATTTTGCCAAGTTGCAAATACCCAGAAATCTGGAATACTCATAAGAAAGCAGGAGTTGACTGGCTATATGGTTTCATGAAGCGAAATCGCACTTTGTCGTTAAGAAAACCAGAGAACACAAGTTCGGCAAGAGGACTAGGTTTTAATAGGACAAGAGTTAATGAATTTTTTAATAACTACAAGAGCGTGTTGGAAAAATACCAATTTACAGCTGAACGAATTTTTAACCTAGATGAGACCGGTGTGACTACCGTATTGAACCCACCAAAGGTCATAGCTACAAAAGGGAAAAAACAAATTGGTCTTATTGCTTCGGCCGAGAGAGGAGAGTTGGTTACTTTGGTAGGAATAATCAACGCAACAGGAACTGCACTTCCTCCTGTATACATTTTCCCGAGGGTGAGAAATAGAGTATCTGGAAGGTAGTCCTGCATCAAGTGCCGCTTTTGGAAATAAATCAGGATGGATGACCGGGGAATTGTTTGTTAAGACACTAGAACACATTGTAAAACATACAAAATGTAATAGGGAAAATAAAATACTCCTTCTTATGGATAACCACGAGTCCCATACAACTTTGAATGCCATACTTTATGCAAGGGAAAATGGAGTGGTTATTCTTTCTTTTCCACCACATACCTCCCATAAACTCCAACCACTTGATATTGGAGTTTTTGGACCCTTTAAAAGCAAATGTGCAATTTCCTTAAATGAATGGTTGTCAAGTAATCCTGGAAAAACAGTCACAGTTAAACATATACCAAGACTCACTAAAATCCCATTTTTAGAAGCATTTACATCACGTAACATAACCAGTTCTTTTGAAAAACCAGGAATATGGCCAGTTAACTCCTTAGCTTTTACGGACCAAGATTTTGAAGCCACTTTAGTATTTAATGACAACGAACCTACAGGAAATCCCTTAGCTGAAAAAGAGAAGGAAGAAACTGAAAATGACCCTATTGAACCAGAAGACTTTAGAAACCAACCATCTACCTCCAAAGAAGCCGTGATATTGCCTGTTCTTGATGAAGTCGAAAGTTACAGTTCTGCAAAAACTAAAGCGCAAATCGAAACTTGATTGAAAAAGGAAAAGGAAAATTGAAGAGACCCTACACAGATAATGAATCAGTCAAAAATAAAAAAATAAAACAGGTCAAAAAGAAGGTATTTTCAAGCTCTAGTAGCGAATCATCGGGATCTGATTATGACTATGATAGTGAGACAGATGAAAACCTAAGTTTGGAATCACTACAAGAAGAAGACAAAATAGAATTAAATAACTATATTTTAGTGAAATTTTCAGTGAAAAACACCACAATATATTATATTGGTTGTGTGCAAGATATTATTTCAGATAATGCGTATCAAGTGAAGTATCTTAGGCGCAGAGCAAACACCAATAAATTTCATTTTCCCCAAGTAGATGATATAGAAATGTGTACACGAAATGATGTATATGCCATATTATCAAGTCCTAATAAGTCCAGAAGAGATTCAAGTTTAACTTTTTACTATAATTTTGATAATATTATTGTAAAATAGGAAACCACAATGTATTTTTTTAAAGACATTTTAGAATTAAGAATTTATTTGTTATGGTTTGAGTTTAAAAAGTTTTGTTTGTTTGAGAGCTTTTTTAAACGTAAAAAAGGAAACAACTATTTTGTTTTAGGTTATTTTTTTATTTTCAAAAATTGCAAATGTTTAATATAATAAAAACAAGTTTCTTTCAAGAATTGTTGCATTATTTTAAACAGTTTTAACTAAAAACGTTAATGTGCCAAAACTGCCCCTATAACTGGCTGATTGTGCCCCTATAGGGGGCACAATCAGCCAATATGCAGACATATTGTTATGACTATATAATGTTTTTTAGTAAAACATTATAAAACATTTGCCATGTAAAAAAGCTGTGGAAAGAATGTGTAAATTGTCGTTGATTCTTTATTAGAGCCTACAATCATCTATAACATTTTTGTAACGAAAAATCGATTATAGGGCCGAATGTGCCCCAGTCTCCCCTATATTTAATCTAATTTTTTCACTAGAATTTATGTTCGATGTGTCTTCCGTTTTCTTCCAAACACAAACGAAGATGAGTATGAAAAGATGCTGCCACTCTCCTTAAAATATTACTTAATATGTTACCTGTCGAAATGCGTCTTAAATTCGTAGCTTCATGTTCTCAGGTGTTGTAGGGGGCTCCTGGTAAACGATTTCTTTAATATAGCCCCATACGAGGAAATCAAGCTTAGTGAGGTCGGGTGAACGGGGTGGCCATATAATTGGCCTTCCTCTTCCGATCCACCGATCCGGAGAGGCTACCTCAAGATGGTGCCTGACCGGTAAAGAATGTGCTGGAGCACCGTCGTGTTGTAGCCATATGCCCTCCCTTTACGGGTCTGGGTAGATGTTGACATAAACGGAGCAACTCATGTTGGAAGAAATTTAAATACATGTCCCCATTTAAATGCCCATCGAAAAAATAAGAAACGATAATAAAATTTCCTATGATTCCCCCCCACACATGAATAGACCATCTGTGCTGTCGATCGATCTGCCGAAAATGTCTTGGATTATGATCGGAGTAGTAATGAAAATTGTGGCGATTCACAAATCCATTTTTATGGAAGGTAGCCTCGTCTGAGAAGAGCACTTTATCGAAGAATTCAATTTGCTCTGATTTTGGATTGCGCCCAATTACAAAACGCTATCCGATACTCATAATCTTCTTCATAAAGCTCTTGGTGAAGCTGAATATGGTAGGCATGAAAATGATTTTTTTTTAAAACACGTTGAACGGTGGTTTTGCTAACATTCGCTATATCGGCGACTACCCTTTGGCTAATTGAAAGGGTTTCTGTGATATGAAGAAGCACATCCAGTTCCTTTACATCAGTTTGAAGTGACCTACTTCTACTAGGTTTTGAGTATTCGACATCTCCCGTCTGAATAAATCTATCTAATAAGTTTTTGCAAGCTTCTCTTATCGGGATGTCTTCGTTCCGGATATCTCTCCGCGTATATCCGACTAGCCAAAAAACTATTTTTTTGAGATTCTCCCAACACAAACATCATATCTACTAGCTTTTCTTTGGTATAATTCATTGTAAAAATACTTATGCAAAACGTGAACAACTTAACAAACTACTTAAAAAAATAACTTCTTGAAATAAACTGCTAACAACTATAACCACAATAAACAAACTATACTACTGGAACAAAATAACGCAATACTTTGTAATAATTATGATCAAGAACAATATTAACCCGTTTGTAAACTAAATAACTTTTAAATTTGTCAAAAAAACTCTCCTGTCATTTTGACTGAATTCTACGTCATTCATTTTAATAATCTAAGCCACCTTGGATTACTTTTCATTAAAATGGCTGCTAAAATAGGACAGACACTTTACCAGTTTTTGGCGAATATCTTTTAATACGTTAGAAATTTTGATAAAGATGTATTTACAAAAAAGTTTTATTTTTCAATTACGCATCGATTGCGATGAAAAAAGTATAGGGTTGACATTTAAAATAAGAAAGAAAATGCACTTTGAAGTTTGGTAATTTTGACACTCAGTTTTGTAGACCCTGTATAATTTAGATGGTTTAAATATGGTCAGCGAGATTGTCAACCCTTATTTAATGAACTCCCAGTTTGATTCTTATGTCGAGGTAATATTTGAATTTTTATAATTTTTTTTAATCAGTGGTGTAAATTCACGTTTTTAATATTTAATTTTTTTAAGCGGTTATTTACCGATCGAATGCAATAAAATTTTAGGATGATGTAAACAACTATGGAAGCCATCTAAATATGCAAAAAAATATAGGTCATATAATTTAAAAAAAATATGTCATTGTGACGTCACACTTGTTTGGGTCACCCTGTATAATCAAAAATATTTTTAGAAAATTTCAAATTCATGAGTCAAATGATAAGTGAGCTACAGAAGAAGGGAGCTGGGATGGACCACCCTGTATATCTAGGTAGGAAGTACCTGCATATTTTAATATAACTAAGAATTATCTTGAAATATGACGGTTGTTATTGTCAATTAACCTGAAATTGTAATTTTTATGTTATATAAAGCCTTAAAAGTTACTTTAAGGCGTGAGTGTTAAAAGTGAAATGTCAAATTTTAAAAGCAAAAGTCAAAAACCATTATATTTTATTTATTAACATTTATATAATTGGTACCAATTAAACAAATTGAAAGATGAATTCCTTCTATAGATCAATCTTCGCTTTCTCCGCAAAATACACCGGGTATACATCTTGAGTATATTTCCCAGAAACACTTTTCTCTTCACATCATTTTACAAACTTATCGTAAGCAATCTTATAACGCATTCAGGATTTTCTAGGCAACAAATCCAAGCTAGCTCGATTGGCCGCCTCATTTACATCTTTAAATGAGTCGATGCAACCATCGTTTTCTTAATATTCTCTTGCATTTCACGCAAAAACCACAACAGCGTTTTAAAAAACTAACAGGATGTTTCAAATTACCCGCAAACAATTAAGCCAACAATGGTTGTTAGATTTTATAGATAAATGTCAACTTCGATAATTTTATATATGATTTTATTTAAAACAATCTGCTTCCAATTTAATAAACATTCTAAAAATGTAATTTGTGTTAAAATAATTTTTTAGGTACTCATGTAAATTGTGCATTACGAAAATGAGTAACTTACCTTGCCGTTAAGACTAGTGTGTCGGGTGAACTCAAACCGACTGGCGACACCACTCGGCGGTAAGTCCACCGGTGCCGAGCCCCTTCTCTGATACTGCCAGAACGTCCGAGTTGTTTCGACCGGGGTGATGTTAATGATGTGGCTGGACGTTTGCTCGTTTCCGTTGTTGTCGTCGTCAAAACTTCCTAATAAATTAAAAAATTACTTTCATTTGCGAACTTTAGACTCCAATCAAACAACGCGTGTCGCAAACCTGTCAAAAAATATCAACTTGTTTTTTTTAAGGGGACAACCTGTATATTACTAGGCATTCAAAAAGATCTTGTTTTCCTGCTTAAAAATAAGTAAATCGATAAAAACCGTGCCATAAGAACCAACGTGTTACTCTCTTCAACACATTGGTTCTTATGATATGGTTTATATCGATTTACACTTTGCCATTTTTAAGATAAAGATACAAACCCGGATATATTTTTAAGCAGGAAAACAAGATCTTTTTAAATACTTAATAATATACAGGGTGTCGCATTTAAAAACAATTGTTATTTTTTGAACATCTTTGCGATGTGCATTTGTTTGATTAGAGACTAAATTCTGTATATAGCATTTCTTTCCATGTCTATAATAAAGGTTCTAAGTAGGTATAAGTGACGTAAGTATAATCAAAGACCCTGTACAGGGAAGGTTTCATGGGTTAAAGATAATAGGTCCCTAGGCAAATGCCTAACGGGTAATCCATGTTAGAATTTATATTGATACTTACTGAAATGACGAGCTATTTCGATTGGAACCGAACCCCTGCGTAGCGCCTGCACGTCGGAAGCGTTCAGCCCCCTGCCAGCAGAGGACACGAACTCATCAGGTTTCGACAAAGGCAGAGATACTGGGGCAGAACCTCTTCGCGGAGTTCCCTATATTAAAAAAAAAATGGTTTCACCTACTAATAAACTACAACAAATACACAGGGACAAATTATTCAAAATAATGTTACTTTTCTACAATTTGAGTTCTTACCGTAGTTTGCAGTTTTCGAGGATCGAGATTCTCTTTTTCGCAAAACGGGCCGCTACTCTCCGACAACTTGACCCTCTTTTCATTCTCTTTATCGCCCTCGGATTTATCTGTTTCTCTCTTATTGTTATTGCTAAAAAAAAATAAAACAATTCATTACATTACAATACATTTGAAAAATTCATGGCGTTACAAAGATCCATAATTAAAGAGTGTCGCAAGAATAATTATGTAAGTCCTAACACTGGAACCTGTGGTGGACGATATATCAAAATACAAGAGTTCTAACTACACTACACCACAACTTGTTGTTACGTTCTGGACCCGCGTTTCGCTAACCAAGTTAGCATCATCAGCCGATGATATAAACTAAAGTAACTTATCCTAACCGAGAATATTTATAGGTAAATGTAGTCACACTGGGTTGCACCCGACTGCACCGTTGTCAAGTAAACAATAGAGGGGACTATACTCTCAAATGCATCCAATAATCTATTATTAGATATATTTTTAATCAACTTAAGATTATTTATTCCTATTCGGTGATTGTTTTCTAAAGCATGTTGGGCAACGCTTGACTTTCCTGTTCTTCCGTATCTTAAATGTGCCATGTGTTCTTTAAAACGAATGTTTATGAAGCGTTTATTTATTAAAAATCTGTACCGCAAACGAAGTATGCTTGAAATTGAAGTTTACGGATTATTTAAAAAACTCACTTATACACTTAGTAATTTAGAATTTGAACAATGGTTAGATTTCCAAAAAAAAAAAGTTCGTAGTTATTGATGCCCAATTTTTAAAGAAAATGTGTTCACTTAAAACCAAACTGAGAAAGTTGAAACCACAAAAACAAATTTCTTCGGAAGTCGAGAACATTGTAGAAAACCTTTCTTCTCAGTCATTTGATAATAGAGAAATCGCCCTTTTGAATAAAGGTTTGAATTTTGCAAAGCCTCCAGTAAAAAATAGTTTACCAACTATTATAGCGAATATCGAAAGTTCTATTCAGTACGTGACAGAGTCAACTAAGGCATTCATTAGAGAGGCTTGCAGAAATCAAATCTCAAAAAACGTTGTTAACAACAAGTCAAAATATGTTTCTCGTAAAAATACTGAAGTTATCCAGAGACTGAAGAAAAAAGAATGTTTTTATTTAAAAGCTGACAAAGGATATATTGTTATTATTATTGTTATACTAGACAAAACAGATCTTGAAAGAGTAGACCATTCAAACTGGTCCCAACGATTTAATTGAGAAGAACCCGTTATCAAAAATGATAACAGAAGTAAAAAATACCTTAAAACAGTGTAAAAACCTTGTGTCCCAACACATAGTAACCCACAGTTATCTAAACTGTATTGCCTTCCCAAAATCCATAAACCTGGGAAGTCCATCAGACCTATTGTTTCAGCTGTTGGATCACCAACGTACAATATTTCAAAATGGTTAGTAGATGAATTCAGTAGATTAAATATCTCGTACGATAACTTTGAGGTTACTAACTCGTTAGAATTCTTAGATAACATTACGAATATTCACTTAAACGAAGGTGAAATTTTAATATCTTTTTATGTAAGCTCATTGTTGCCTAGTGTACCCATACCACTAGCTTTAGAGTACCTAAAGGAACTACTTGAAATCAATAATTTGAGGAAAAAAATTATTGATGAATATTTGCTTCTCACAAAATTGTGTATGAATCAAAATTTGTTTCAGTTCAACAATAAATGTTATAAACAACTTGAAGGAACTGCGATGGGCAATTGCGTATCCCTTGCAAATTTCTTTATGGGTAGATTAGAAACCCAGTTCAAAAAAGAACTCAAGTATTTCCCAAGGGTGTGGTATAGATAAGTAGACGATATATTTGCTATTTTTGATACTAAAACAGAAAATTTGGACACTTTCTTAAAAACATTAAACAATAAATACCTTTCTATTAATTTTACGTACGAAAAGGAGAACAATGGGCAATTACCTTTTCTCGACACGTTAGTTATTAGAAATAACGATAAATTAGAATTTCATATTTATAGGAAATTTACTAATACTGATAGGTATATAACATCCGACTCATTTCCATAATTAAAGAGTGTCGCAAGAATAAACATGTAAATCCTAACACTGGAACCTGCGGTGGACGATAGATCAAAATACAAGAGTTCTAACCACACTACACCACAACTTGTTACGTTCTAGACGCGCGTTTCGCTAACCAAGTTAGCATCATCAGCAGATGATATAAACTAAAGTAACTTATCCTAACCGAGTTTATTTATAGGTAAATGTGGTCACACTTGGTTGCGCCCGACTGCACCGTTTTCAAGTAAACAATAGAAAGGACTATAGGGAATAAGCCCTTTGTCTTTATTTAGTGCTTTCTTGCCACATTTAACTATTTCTATTCTCTCAAACGCATCCAATAATCTATTATTAGATAAATTTTTAATCAGATTATTTATTCCTATTTGGTGATTGTTTTCTAAAGCATGTTGGGCAACGCTTGACTTTTCTGCGTTATTAACAAGTCAAAATATGTTTCTCGTAAAAATACTGAAGTTATCCAGGGACTCAAGAAAAAAGAATGTTTTTATTTAAAAGCTGACAAAGGATATAAGGTTATTATACTAGACAAAGCAGATTATCTCGAAAAAGTAGACCATTTGATTCAAACTGGTCCCTACGATTTAATTGAGAAGAACCCGTTATCAAAAATGATAACAGAAGTAAAAAATACCTTAAAACAGTGTAAAAACCTTGTGTCCGATAAACTAAAATTTAAACTAACACATAGTAACCCACAGTTATCTAAACTGTATTGCCTTCCCAAAATCCATAAACCTGGGAAGTCCATGAGACCTATTGTTTCAGCTGTTGGATCACCAACGAACAATATTTCAAAATGGTTAGTAGAAGAATTCAGCAGATTAAATATCTCGTACGATAACTTTGAGGTTACTAACTCGTTAGAATTCTTAGATAAAATTAAGAATGTTCACTTAAAAGAAGGTGAAATTTTAATATATTTTGATGTAAGCTCATTGTTTCCTAGTGTACCCATACCACTAGCTTTAGAGTACTTAAAGGAACTACTTGAAATCAATAAATTTATGAAAGAAATTATTGATGAATATTTACTTCTTACAAAATTATGTATGAATCAAAATTTTTTTCAGTTCAACAATAAATATTATAAACAACTTGAGGGAACTGCTTATCTCCGTTCCTTGCCAAAAAAAGAACTCAAGTATTTCCCAAGGGTGTAGATACGTAGATGATATATTTGCTATTTTTGATATTAAAACAGAAATTTGGACACTTTCTTAGAAACATTAAACAATACATATCCTTCTATTAATTTTACGTACAAAAAAGAGAACAGTGGGCAATTACCTTTTCTCGACACGTTAGATATTAGAAATAACGATAAATTAGAATTTGATATTTATAGGAAATTTACTAATTCTGATAGGTATATAACATCCGACTCATTTCATTGTCGTCAACACAAAATGGCAGCATTTCATTTCTTAACTCACAGATTAGTCAATTTTCCATTAAGTAAAGAACGTTTTAACAATGAAATGAATCGGATTAAAAATATAGCTGAAAGTAATGGATATAATGGTAATTTTGTACATAAATTAGTAAATAGACATAAGCATAAGAAAATGTTAAAAGATGCCACTACTCTTCAAGCACCTGAGGCTCCCAATAAGTTCATAGTAATCCTATAGGATCCTAGATATACAATACGTCTAGAAAAAGTATTTAAAAACGTAGGTTTTAGAGTAGCCTACAAAACAGAGAACAGTTTGAAAAATCTCCTTGGAAACCCTAAAGACAAAGTCGACTTGAAGGGGAGGAGTGGCATCTATGAAATTAGCTGTAATGACTGCGATCTAAAATATGTTGGGCAAACTAAACGCTCCATAAACATTCGTTTTAAAGAACACATGGCACATTTAAGATACGGAAGAACAGAAAAGTCAAGCGTTGCCCAATATGCTTTAGAATAGTTGATTAAAAATGTATCTAATAATAGATTATTGGATGCATTTGAGAGAATAGAAATAGTTAAATGTGGTAAGAAAGCACTAAATAAAGACAGAGGGCCTATTCCCTATAGTCCCCTCTATTGTTTACTTGACAACGGTGCAGTCGGGCGCAACCAAGTGTGACCACATTTACTTATAAATAGTCTCGATTAGGATAAGTTACTTTAGTTTATATCATCTGCTGATCATGCTAACTTGGTTAGCGAAACGCGCGTCCAGAAGGTAACAAGTTGTGGTGTAGTGTGGTTAGAACTCTTGTATTTTGAATAAATATGTAAGTATAAATTAGTAAAAAAACAACAAAAAACCTGGCTGTTTAGAACCCCAGAGAATTTTCTAAAATAAGCGACATTTTGCTTTACATAGATAGACAGTATCCGAAGCGGGGGAATCACTAAATGATTGTGTGGCATCAAACATATAGCTCGGAAACTGGCTTCACTTTTCATTCATAAATCTTCTTAAAGTTGGATGTATTTTTACTTCCCTCGTAAAAGGAAAGTATTGTAACCGTGACAAAATCACCCTACGAGCTTTTTCCGTTTCAGGGAAAAACTAGTTTTCCCAATTCCTTCGGTCTATCTGTCTATCGGTCAGTATGTTCGTGACATAGCTAAAAAACTGCATACCCGATGGAGTTCAAATCTTGGTCAAAAATTAAAGGTTATATGGGGGGTCACCTGGCAACATTTTGGTAAAAATCCAATATGACGAAACAAAATGGCGGCGTAGTAAAATGTTAAAAAAGTTATTATTAAAAAACTGCTTTTCCATTTCAAATTTTTCAATTGGTAAAATTTTTAGATGAATCGAAGATGGCGAAACAAAATGGCGGCATAATAAAATATTTAAAAATTCCTGAAAAAACTACTTAATGTATTAATTTCAAATTTTGTGTCACTAATTCTGGTATAGAGATGAATTGTTAAAATTGTGGCAGAATTCCAGATGGAGGAACAAAATGGCGGCCAAATAAAATATTTGTTACCTTGAAAAAATCACACTCTCAGGTTTTACATATCTTCACGTTTTAGTATCCCTAAATGCTAAAAAATATGTTTTATCAGTTACCAGATTGACTTGAAATTTTGGTAAAAAATAAAGGCTCGTATGGGGATAATTTGATTGGTAAAAATGTAATAAGCCTGAACAATATGGCGGCCTAGTGAAACGTTAAAAAATTTTTGCTAAACACTAATTATCCAATGTACTTCCAATTTCGCACAAAAATCAAGTGTTACATAGGAATGAACTGATAATATTTTGCAAGCACGTAGCCAGAGGGGCCTGAACCCCCCTTGAAACTTTAAAAATATGTTGGTATAGGCATGCTTTTTACTAATTTTTCTGAGATTTGACCGTTTGGACCCCTCCCCCCCTCTTAAATGAATTTCAGGTTTGGACTACCCCGAACTGAATTTCTGAAAATGTGGACCTAGTAAAATATTTAAAAAATCAGCCTGAAAAAACTATTTACTAAGTTAATTTTAAAATGTGTGCAAGCATTAAGTGTAGTATAAAGATAAACTGGTAAAAAGCAAGATAAACAAACGTCTTATTCACTTGACTTTAAATTTTGCAGACAAATTAAATATGATATACTGGATAAAGTGGTACGAATTCAAAATGACGTAACAAAATGGCGGTGTGTGTCAATATTAAAACTACTTATTCAATGTATTTTAACAGGGGCGTGCAGTCCATGGAAGCAAGGGAAACAGTGCTGCCCCAAAAAAAATTACAAAACAGGAAACCATTAATTTAGTTTATATTAAAAATGCTAAAATATTATCTTAATTATCAAGCCCATAATAAATGCGGCCTTGACTCCGACCGAGCGACAATAGAAAATGGAATAGAACCTATGAATAATTTCCAAAGGAAGGGCAAAACCGCCTATGAAAAATGTAACCACAAAAATGAAAAACTGTATTAAACATTTTTATCCGGAAAAACAATACGAACAATTTAAACGGCTAACAGGGTGTTAGTTCTCTGGAATAAAACTGGTTTTTCCGATTTAAACAATTTCCATAAAGCTGTAAAAAGACACATTGTGCCCAAAGCGCATTTGCAGGCTGTTATAAAAGAAAAAGTCTTCGGCAAAACCAGAATTGAACACGCCCTTAATAAACAGTTGGAAACTAGTCACCGCCAACACAATGAACTAGTCGATAAAAATGGGCAAATATTAAGAAGACTTATCGATGTTGTTTGTTTTCTCCGACAGTAACAAGAGTTTCTTCAAATAGAGGAAATTTTCAAGATTTACTTAGTTTAATGGATAAATATGATGATTGCTTAAAAAATCATTTAGAGCAGTCTAGCGTTTTTCGCGGAACGTCAAATCGAATCCAGAATGATTTAATTTCCGCTGTTGCAACCATTATTCTAAAAAGAATTAAGCAGGAGATTGGCGAGGCGCGGTTCATTGCTATTGTTCTGGACAAAACAACTGATATCACTAATTTTAGCCAATTATCTATAGTAATACGCTACGTTAAAACAGACGAAAGTATTCAATAGCGATTTTTAGGTTCTAAGAATGTGTCCGAAAATCGTACAGCAGATGCATTATATACCGTAGTTTATAACATTACTAAAGAAATTAATGGAGAGAACAAATTTGTTGCTCAAAGCTATGATAGAGCTGCAGTGATGGCAGGACAATTAGGGGGTCTGCAAGCTAAAGATCGAGAAACTTTCCCCAAGTGCTGTGTTTGTACATTGTTTTGCTCATAAATTAAATTTAGTTTTATCCCAGTCCATCAATCACATTAAACAGTGTAAAGTATTTTTCGTTAAGTGGCATGGCTGTTTTTTTCCAAGTTAACAAAACGTACACAAGCTTTGGACTGCATTGTCCACAAACGATTGCCCAAAGTAGCTCCTACTAGGTGGACCTATAATGGAAGACTTGTGTTAACAGAATCTGAAAATCGCGAATCACTGATTGAACTATTTGAGAATATAATAGAAAATAATGAAACTTGGGACTCAGAAGCAATAAATAGTTCGAGGGGGTTTTTGGACTGTTTGAAACGAGATTTTAATTTTAATTATTTGTTGAACATATTTTCAGAAATATTTCCATTCTCCGACAACGTTTTTAATATGTTACAAACTAAAACAAATGATATTGCTTTTTGCCTAAAAAAGTGGATAATTTTAAGTCCATGTTAATCCAAAAAAGAGATGACTTTGACCTATTTTGGGAGAAAACGATGACGTTAAATGTAGAGCCATAAGCCAAGCGTCTTCGAACAGACAAGGTGGGAGATGTTCAAATATCATACAGACGCCTATTTTATGAAATAATCGATCAAATTCAGCAACAAATAAACTATAGATTTAACGGTTTAAATGATTTTAAATTCCTCGAGCTCGGCAATTTTGATGCATTTAAAGGAAAAACGTTTCCAGAAGATGCGTTTAAATCTATTCTTCTTCATTATGGCCAGTTCTTTGACCGAGTGTTACTGCGATCTGAACTAAAAGTGATTTACGAAACTGATGATATTATGATATAAGGAACTAATGCAATTTTTAAAAGACAAGGAGCTGGAAGATGCCTACACCGAGGTGTCAAAATTGTGTGAATTAGTATTGACAATACCTGCCACAAGTTCATCAGTAGAACGCAATTTTTCAACAGTTAAACGTATAAAAAATTTCGTGAGAAATTCAATGGGGCAGGAGAGACTTTCGCATACATCGCTGTTGTCCATTGAAAATAAACTTCTCCAAGATATGTCGGAGCATCGACGTTTTTATGATGACATCATTGAAGAATTTGCAAAAAATGATCGAAGATTCGAATTACATTACAAATAGGTAAGTTTCTAAAAATTGCTTCTCTTTTTTTAAAATTTCACCGCACGCCCCTGTATTTTAAACTATCAAAAATCAGTGTGGTGGTATGTAGAAAGTGGTAAAATATTGGTAGGAATTCGATATGGTGGCACCAAACGGTGCACACTATACAGGGTGTTGTGGAGCTTCTTCAAACATATACAGGGTGTCCCGAATTGCAGTGTCCAAACTTTAACAGCGCATTCTGCATTCAAAATAAGTCCTAATTTTCTATATAAACATATATCGGCAAATGCTTCGTTTTCGAAATACAGGGTGTTAAAGTTTTAAGAAAAAAATTGTTTTTTAGTCATAACTTTTTTATTACTTGACATATTATTATTAAATTTGATAAACAGTCTTGGAGCAACAAAAGGCATTTTTTGATTTGAAATATTTTTTAATTTCTCATCAGTGGCGTCCGTACGGGATTTTTTATTGAATATTCTTGAAGAAAAAATGGTACTCTACTGCTTTTTCTGAAAGCAAAAATCATTCCTAAAATCCCCACTCAGTTTGGAGCAAATTTGATCCCTTGTCTTTTTTTCGTACGGTGTAAGGATTTCAAGTAAAAAACTAAAAACCATTTTTATGTATGGCATAGTTAAAATTTCCATTATTGTTAATTCCAGTAGCAAAACCTTTAAGGTGGGATTGTAACAGCAAGTTTTTAAAATTATTTGGTTTCCGATATTTATTTCATGCATTCCGGGTGAGTTCATAATTTCTGAACAACGTATGTAGGGTTTCTAAAATAAAAGCTTGTCTGACAACTAAGGAGATATGACGTCATCGACCCGTTGTAATGGAGATTTGCATTATGTTTGGGTTATTAGGGTGACATCGCAGAAGTTAGCAGGCAACCTATTAAAATCTAATGTCCTTGGTACTTACCATCATTCTTTCATTGTCGACTCTTGGTATGCCGTGATTGCATTTTTGTGATAATTGAACAATTGATAGGTTCGTCTTTAAAGTATAACAGATGAGTTTATAATTCTAAAATCGTCGATTCATTTTGTAAAACGGTAATTAGAATTAATTCAATTTTGACGATGATACTTCATTTTACAGAAACTACTCTTTATTAACTAAATTCGTAATTGATTTTACAAAAACTAGAATTCATAACTTTTATTAACTTAGATCGTGAAAAAAATTTATAGAGCACTTTAAATATCATTAAGGATTAATGTGGGCCTTAAA
>JAUTXW010002494.1:0-45053 GCA_030620095.1 Kuschelorhynchus macadamiae
ATTTTACCTTTTAATGCTTTTTTGCATTTTGCGAGGCCGTCATTTTGTTCCGCTACGCTGAATTTTCACCAAAATTCTACCATTCAATCCCCATATGACTACTAATGTTTGATCAAAATTTGAAGTCATCAGATTTAGTAGTTTTTAAGCAGCTACTCTGAGGGACCCTATAACGCAAAATCTGCAAAATCTCGGAGGGTGATATAAGGACAAAACTTCGAAAAAATTTTGACCAAGCTGGATTTTTGTGGAGGCCTGTCATAAGTATATTCTAAAAAGTACCCTAAATTTGAACCGTGCTTTTTTTGTTTTAGGGGGTGAAAGATAAGTTGTTCTTATTTTGCAATTAAGGTAATTCCGGGAGAATTTGTTGTTTCACTAGAAGAGGTGTCCCAGATCTCATAATTCCCGCACAAAAATTCGCAATTAGATTATCATAATTATGATACTTCAGTCTTATGAGGAAAGTAAAAAGGAATACGGCCAAGCTCAAAATTCAAACTGACTGCATTTTGCCATATAGTTTTTGATAATATACAATAAGTGTGTCTAGGCTTTTTTACTTCCCTCGTAAAAGGGGAGTATTGTAATCGTGAAAAAATCACCCTCCGAGATTTTCTTAGATCTTACGTTTAGGATCCTTACATAATAAAAAACATGTTTTTTCGATTCTATCGGTTTGTCTCTCTGTCTGTCGGTCTGCCTTTTCGCGGCATCGCTAAGAAACTACTCCGAATGACTTTAAATTTTGGTCAAACATTTTGGTAAAAATCCAATATGGCAAAACAAATTGGCGGCCGAGTGAAATGTTAAAAAAATATTACTAAGAAAGTGCTTATCCAATTTGTCTCAAATTTTGCACAAAAATCAAGCATTATGTGGCAATCAACTAGTAAAATTTTGGTACGAATCCAAGATGTCGGCTTAATAAAATATTTAAAAATTCGGCCTGAAAAAGCTACTTAATGAACTGACTTCAAATTGTGTGCTATAACTAATTGTGGTATAGAGATGAACTAATGAAATTGTGGTATTAATTCGAGATGGCGGAACAAAATGGCGGCCAAATATAAAATCAATTGGTAAAATTTTGGTACTAAGTTCGAAACAAAATAACTGGTAACATTTTAGTATAAATATAAGATAGCAAAATAAAATGAATGGCGACCTAATAAAGTATTTAAAAAATCAGTCTGAAAAAAACTACTTAATAGTTAAATTTCAAATTTTCTGCAAGCATTAAGTGTGATATACAGATAAACTGGTAATGCTGAGTTACGAATTCGAAATGGCGGCCAAATAAAATGTTTAAATAATTAATGTAAAATCTTCTTGTTCAATTGACAGTAAATTTTGGAGCAAAATTTAATCTGATATAAGGATAAACTGTTGCAATTCAATATGACGTAACAAAATGGCGTTGTGTGTCAATGTAAAAACTAGTTATTGAATTTATTTTAAATTATGCTCAAAAATCAAGTGTGGCTTAGGTAGAAATCGGTAAAATATTAGTAAAGATCCAATATGTTGGAACAAAATGGCGTCCAATAAAAATGTTGGAAAAGACAGCATATATGTGTTTTAAATAAATATGTACTGAACTAAATTGATTCATTCTTTACTATTCCTATTAAAAGGAAATATTCATAACGAGGGAAGTTCCGGATAAAGGAAATTTACCGATTTTCTTGAATTTATATCCACATATTAGGTACCTACCACAAGTTAGATCAAAGTTATAAAATAGAAACAAAAAAAAACTCACGACATAAACAACCCTATATCATGAAAATGAAGGCTATGAAGGGCTTGCTGTTGGTTTCCTGGGCTTCAATGTTGGCTCAATGACGGACCTAATTTTCGTTTATATTTTGATGGCATGGCTGTAAGGAATAAAAACAATAAGTATACACCATATTTCATTTTCATTTGATAAATGTTTAAATGGTTTGAGCATCAGGTCATATCTCCTTTGTACTGGTTAGATACCCCAGAATATCTACCCTTTGAGTCCCCACCAGTTCATAATTTAGTAACAAAATAACTAACCACTACAACACGCCAAACCTCTCTTAAAGATTAGGTTTTCATAATAAAATTGATTGAGACAAAAATAATCTTTGATGAAAAAGCTCCCTGGTATCTAAGTGTGCTTGCCCGGTATGCGGTTTTGACACCAACGAGACGGTAGTGGAAATCGATAGGCGAGTAGTGCAATAATCTAATTGCGAATTTTTGTGCGGGAATTATGAGATCTGGGACATCTCTCCTCTAGTGAGGCAACTCTCCCGGAATTACCTTAATTGCAAAATAATAGAATTCGCCCCCTTTCACCCCCTAAAACAAAAAAAGCACGGTTCAAATTTAGGGTACTTTTTAGAATATACTTATGACAGGCCTCCACAAAAATCCAGCTTGGTCAAAATTTTTTCAAAGTTTTGTCCTTATAGTAACTTTAAGTTAATTCGATTACTTTTGCTCAATTGAAAATTTTAAACATTTCAAAATTCTTGGTACTCAATACACGAGTTGCAGTAACAAGAAACCAATTTTAACACTGGGACATGTTTCGGTCACTACGGTTTTGTGTGAATCTGTCCGATTTTATTTTCTAAAACTAGATCATTAGTTTTGCACGGCATAGTGAGAACGTCTTTGCAAAAACACACCACAGAAGGAAAAAGACTTAGTTTATAAGATCCTAAGTTTAAATATCTTAAGCATACAGGTTGTTAACAGATGTTATGTATAATCCCAATGTGTTACATTATGTATTTCTGGTATATAAGCATATTACACTGGCCGACAAAAAAAAATTTTTTTGTTGTAACACAAATCAGAATAGCATAATCAAATAAAATGGACCTATCCAGATTCGAAAATGACAAATAGAAAGTTGTAGCACGTAGGGTTTTCTTATTAGAGTTGTAGTACCATATCGAATGTTACAATACTTAATATCTATAGAAAAAAATGATTTCAGAAAATTCTTAACCCTGTTAAATTAAACATACCATACATCTAAAAGAAAAGCAAACGAGAAAAATATTAACTTAAAACACTAATTAAACTTTATTTTTTCCCTTTATGAGGTGTCCTATCTTGTCTTTTCACAAACCAACAGTAGTCACCCATCATGGCTAGATCCCATCGTCCTTGGTACCGAATTTCCATTGTTCTGATATCTTGGTGAAACCTTTCACCCTGCTCGTCACTAACAGCTCCCAAATTTTTAGAAAAAATGACAGATGGGAATGGAGGAAGTGAATTTTTAATGACATTCTGGCACCAGGCGCTTTATAGGCATCTAAGAGTTCATTAACTAATTGTTCATAATTTTCATCCATATTGTTACCTAAAAATCCTCTTACTACATTAACAAATGAATTCCATGCTCTGAGTTCCTGTCTGGTAAGCTTTTCCGTAAAATTGACATCGTCCAGCAATTTTTTGATTTGTGGCCCAATAAAAATGCCTTCTTTTAATTTGGCATCACTTAACTGGAAAAAGACTTGTCTTAGGTATTTAAATCCATCACCATCTTTATTCAAAGCCTTCACAAAGTTTTTCGTCAGTTCAAGTTTAATGTGAAGAGGAGGCAAAAGGACATTTTGGGGATCAACAAGAGGTATATTAACATTTTGAGATCCCGGTTGAAATTCGCTTCTTTCTGGCCAAATTTGTGTTACATAATGCTGATTTATTGAACGACTATCCCATAAACAAAGAAAACAGCAATATTTTGTAAATCCCTCCTGAAGTCCCACTAAAATCGCTATAACTTTTAAGTCCCCACATACCTGACATATATACCTATTGTAGTTTATTTTATCCAAAATCGTGCGTATATTTTCATAATTTTCTTTCATTGTAACTGGTATAGAGGGTTTTAAATTTCCATTATGCAATAACACAGCTTTTAAGCTATATTTAGATGAGTCTATGAATAAGCGCCACTCACGGGGAGAATGTTCAATATCAAGTTCCTGCATTAAACTGTCGATATCAGTACACGCACAACGAATTTTCCATTACTGTAGAATTCAGAAAACATAGCATTTCTTTTTCTGAAATTCGTAATTTTTGTTTCTTTGGCCAATAGGTTCCATTCCTTAAGATGGGAACCCAGAAGTTCTGACTGTAGCTTGGATAACCTCAAATCACGTACTAAATCATTTAATTCACTTTGAACAATCAAATGTGGCTCCACGGAACTGTGACCTGTGTTGAAAGAGGGATCCGTGCACTGTTCTTCTGAGCTTCCTGATGATGCGTTATCTTCATTATCTCCCAAATCAATAGCTTGCCAATTTAAAGACGCAATCGGCACTGGCAAATTTGCATTATGAGGATCAGGTCGTAAGGCAGATTGCAAATTTGGATATTCTATAGTATGCTTTCCCTTTTTGGAATAACCTTCAGTCTTTGTCAAGCAAAAATAACAATCGTCAGAATGATTGGTGGGTTCTCGCCATACTATTGGAACTGCGAAAGGCATACTTTTTCTCTTTCCCTTCATCCACTGCACCAATGATACACTACAACAAACACAGCACACATGGGGAACCCACCGCTTATCTTGATCTCCACCTTAACACACCAAAATATTTAAAATAGGCCTTTTTTACATTTTCGGAAAATAGCCTGGCTTGTGATTTCACCAGAAATTTTCCACAAATATAACAAAATTTGTCAGGAGAAATTTTGCAACTTCGGCGCGTTTGACTCGAAATTCTCGTCTTCACGTACACTTGCTTATGGATACACAGAGAACCACTCAATTCGAAACTCAACGGAAGAGTGATGTTTAACGTTTATTTTATGTCTAATGTTGTAAACAACCCAGTCTAGGTAATTTTTCCGTTATAAAATGGACCCATTTTAGCCGCCCCACAATAAAATTGTTTACCTGCCAATATAAAGGGTTCTAATTAGGCTATTAAAAAATGGTACGTATTAGGGCTTTCCGAATATTTTTTTTATTATTGGGAGGGTATTTCCATTGTGAAAATAATGAGCTGGCCTGTGTTAAAAAAAACTTGTCGGCCAGTGTTATTGTACAATACTAGTTAGTTTATGGTAAAACTAGCTTAAAATAAACAATGTTTAAAACAAATTCCGAGCTCATTCGGTATTCTGATATTATAGATTAAACATCGCTGAAGATGCCTCGTCCAATGAAAGCGAATCGTTGGACTTTATCGAACTTTTATACATACAAGGCGATTGGGAAAATTTTCCTAAAATATTAGTTGTGTTTCTTTTGCGTTTTAGAGACCATACCATTATATTATGTCGTAAAAATCGAACAAATATACGATATACATGAACGCTATCGAAATTACGATTGGATACAACATTTAAATGCGGTCCTATTTTTCAAGCGATTTAAACTGAGTTACAGGAAATTGGAAGGGAGTGATTAATCAAAATGATGAATGGTTAATAACTAGGATGTTTTAAATTTTCATCTGGAGCTTTTAAACAAGTGCAATAACAACACAGTTAATGGGAATACCAAAAAGCAAAGTTAGATTTATTTGTTTTTCGATTTTTTGCTTTTAAAGCTTCTGTGTTTTTATAAATGATTTAATTGTATTATTAATTGGGATATTACAACACAAGATCTGTATCAAAATTTGTGTTTTAATAATGGTTATGTCATATCCTATTTCTTTCATTGGATTGTGTTATGCTTTTCTGAGAACACTAAAACAAATCTATACCATGCGTTTGCAAATAAACGAATTTATTTAAAGAAACGTTGCACGTAGTAGTTGGGAATTCTAATGTTTTATTGTATGTTTAGTACGTAACCTACGTAGAATACACGTCAGATTTGCGTAACAACTGATACAATTTTAATATCAGAGAATCAAATTACATGGGTGTTCTCTTTATTTACTTCCCTCGTAAGAAGGAAGTATTTTAATCGTGAAATAATCACCCTTCGAGATTTTTTCACATTTTTATATTTCAGGGCTCCTAGATGCCAAAGAACATGCATTCTCCTGTCCGTCTTTTCTAAAGAAAAATCGATTTTTAAGATCTTGTTAAAAATCGGCGATTTTATTATAAATCGATTCTAGTAATTCTTTTTGAATCTTTGACTATATACTTTATTTTACTTTTATTTTATACAGTCGATACAGATTATTCATTACTACATTGCAAACAGTACAGTGACTTTTTACAAGGACAGTGACGACAATAGAGCATAAGCTCCGCTCATCCGCCATTAATGGGCTAAATCTTGGTTGTTATATGTGCATAAACGGCGATTCTGCATAGTTGTTTTGCGTTTTTAAATATTTTGTTTCTAAATATTTTCAGTTTCAAAATACCAGTGTTGTATATTTATGTATGAAGTTTGAGTCTCAGTTAGTTATTATAGTGAATAGAAATCTTTTTAAACCAGTGGTGTCCCGTCGTTCTTTAAATAATATAGCACTCCTTTTTGATTATACGCACTTCAGATAATTAAAAAATGTAACTATGCTTAATGAACTTTTATCTATATTTGTCTGTTTTCTTTTGTGTACCGCACTTCTACTTCTCTTTTGTGTTGCAAAAACGGTGAACTTTCGAATTTTAAAATTATTTAATTTTGATTTTTCTTGATCGATTTACCTATAAATATATTTCTTCTTGAATTCTGTCATTAACGGTTCCCGGGCTACTGCCTACGTCCACTATTATTGGACCACCTAGTATAGTGATACACGATTTACAAGTCCAGATTTTACAAGGCCAGTCAGCGTCAGATCCAGTGAACGAGATTTATCAAAATTTTAATTTATTCAGTTCGATTTTGGGCTACTAGGGTATGCCAAAAGTGGCCGTCTGTCTCCATTTGTCATATTACTTTATACAGGGGCCGTCATTGTGAAGTACTATACAGGGCGTTTCCTAATTGCGTGCTGATGTTAAAGGGGGTGTTTTTAAGTCTCAAAAGTCTTAACTTTCGAGATACAGGATGGTAAAGTTTAAAAAGAAAACATTTTTTTTCATCCCAATTCTGATGCTATTATAGATAACTGCATGAAATTTGATACACGTCTTCTATGCATTAAGGATCATACGGATTTACCCAGGTTAATTACATATGCACGCCACTGGTAGAAATTTCAAAAATTGATCATTAGTAAAAAATGCTCTTTTATGCATAAAAGACGTGTATCAAATTTCACACAGTTATTTATCTATAATAGCATCAGAATTAGGATTTAAAAAAAATGTTTTTTCAAAACCTTGTATCTCCAAAGTTAAGACTATTAGGTTCATATTAAACTTTTTTCTTAAAAGGGTCCAAGAATCATCCCCCTTTAACATTAGCGCGCAACTGGAAAACGCCCTGTATAGTACTTCACAATGACGCCCCCTGTACAAAGTAATATGCAGACGGAGACAAACGGTCACTTTTGGCATAGACGAATAGCCAAAAGTCGAACTGCATAAGTTAAAATTTTGATAAACCTTGTTCACTGGAATCAGTGGTGGCTCCCCTACTACGACTACATTGATGTGTTAATTTTGGAAAAATATGAGTTCTGTAGTTTTTCAAATATTAATTGCAATATTAGATATTTTTTGACACCCGATATTGAAGAAAACTAATTATTTTGAAGCAGTTTATTGACAGCTACTTTATGAACAATTTTACAAAATATATGAAAAAAACTAAGCCATTTTTGAGGTTGACGGCTGTGATTCTAATGGTTCGATTCCTTTTAAATCGTTGTCTTCCTCTGAAAATGATGGGGTTTCGTCGTCACTACTTGAAGATCCCAGTTTGATAACTAAATCATCAATAATCGTTTCAATTTTGCTTTCTACCTCCCAGTATTTATCTTCAATAGAACGAACATGTTTAACATACGATTTCCAATTTTCAGCCGATATTGAGTCAATCGCTTCTAATGTTATTTTATTTAAATCTTTAATTGAAAGTTCACCGCTGTTGCGCTCTCGAATATATTTTGCCCTTGGAAATTCAATACGGTTAAGGTCGCACATGTATGGAGGCGCCTTAAAGGTGTATGACCGGGGTTACGTAAAAAACCGTCAATTTTATACTTTTTTTCTCTAGGCTTGTTGGTTTATATTACTTCATATAATTGATATTTTCTCCATGTTGGATCACATATAAGATTGTTCGATTTAAGCCACGATATCATATGAGCTTTTATAGAGTATTTAGTTGGCACTTTATCTTCTACGTGAGAATGATAAGACGCATTATCCATTAACACGACCGATTTGGGAGGAATGTTAGGTAGAAGCCTCTCGAACAACCACTTTTCAAAATTATCTCTATTCATCTGTCCATGATTGTTTAGTCCCGAGCGAAAAACTAAAGCAGCACCTGGACCAAATCCGGCTTCTGAACCAGCATGAACTATAATAAAGCGACTACTAGAGGGGATTCCCTGAACAACACCTGTAACACTTTAACTTTGCCAGCATTTTTTCACTGTCATATCATTATTTACCCAGGTTTCGTCTAGATACACAATATTGCGTCCTTCTTGTCTATATTGCCTTACAGTTGATAGCTATTTCACCCGCCAGTGAAAAATATTTGGTCTCTCAATGAGCAATTTTCTTTTACTTTGGCACTTGCGCCAAACAAAGCCATTTGATCGTAAAAGCCGATTTAAGGTTTTATAGCCGTACGGAAAATCTATTTTGTTCGTTACAGCACGAAGTAGGGGTTTGCAGGACGGAACCTTCTTCAAATTTATATAAAAATCCTCTATTGTTCGTCGAATTATTTGAAAATCACCATCGTCAATTTTGTCTTTGTATGATAATCGGGGTCTTTTTTTAACAGGAAATTTTAAAGGTGAAGTAGAACATGAGCGATCATTATGATCTCTTTGAATTTTTCTTACACTACTTTCCGAAACACTAGTGTAAAATGCAGCGCGTTCTGTTCGATTTTGAATTGCAATAATCAAACTATTATTTTCAGCTTCTCTAGTACAGGCCTCTATAACGCTCGCAATAACTTCACGTGCACCGCTTCGAATTGTTGTTCCTCTTTTGCTCGCCATCGTTACTTCGAAATAATAATTCAAATTCAACGCAATGCGTTTATATAGAAATGAAAACAAATGCTCGAAATGTATAGGCGCCACTGGAAATAGCTTGAACCTTCCAGAGGCAAGTCCATGGAGACTCTAGGCACATCCCAATTACAAGTGGACCAGTGCGAAATTTATTAAATCCTCGATTAATTTTCCGTACCGCTTAGCTGGCGCACTTTATAGGCGAAGCGGCAAACTATTACAACAAATAAAATAACATAAAATTTATTTGCGTACACAAATTTTACTTTTCCGCTTGCTTAAGACTATGAAACTTTATTTTAAGGACCGCCCGGTTTTCTTTCGTGTCCCGCACTTTACATTTAGGTAAGCAAGTTTTTTAAAAAATACTATTTTTATAAGCGCTATTTGTAGAAGCTTTGCTTTTAAAAACACTTATTTAGAAGTAAATTACGAAATTAGAGTTACCAGATTTCCCTCGTCAAAAAAAGGAGAAACGAATATCTGAACGAGTTGTTTATCTTAGCCTAACAAATAAAAAAAAACAAAAAAAGACTACCTTTCGTAACAACTACCACCTCAATAGCAACTAATATAAAAAAGTATTGTCTTCTATATAGTGAATATCCCTAATAAACTTTTATCTCTGATGTAGAAGTATATAATTTTTAAAATAATAATTGGTACATACAAAAAAGGATCAATTCGGTTAAATTGCAAAAACATATCCGGTGACGAGAGGGCATCTGGTAACCCTATATACAATAGACTTAAATTGTTTTATAAAATATAGTGATGTTAATTGCAAATACTATATAAATATTTTTTGCAATTCTTAGTTACTTCATTAACAGCAATATCTTCTCGAGTTATGTTATGTAGCTTGAACTTTTGGGATAATTATCTAGATAGATTAATGTTTATTCTTTGCAAATAAGGCATTTTTATCATTGGATCTTTCTTAAACAATCCTACATGGCTCCATTAAAAGTTTTTTAATAACATATTTTATTAAATACAAATGCTCATATCAAAAAAGCTTATATTTGAACTTGAAATATGGCGGGCTGTGCTGCAGCAGGATGTTCAAATTCTTCATATGAAGGTGTTTCCTAAGAATCCTAGTTGTAGAAAGTAATGAAATCTGGCAATTTAGTTTAACTTAATTTTGTCAAAACCATAACTTTTTACACAATATATTTTTTTAAATTCTTTTTTTTGTAGATTCATTTTATGCCAGATATGTGGGAATAGACAAGGAAAGATGGTACCAGAAAACTTAAGACAAATGCTACTGATTAAAGTTCGACAAACTCAGATCCTTCGTCAAAAGAAAAAAATTACCTATATAGGAGTCTGGCTCGTAGAAAGTCAGCTAATGCAAATCGTTATAAAAATAAGGTAAAAGAAAAATTAAAAGTTTAAAAGACCTTGTGTTACTGAGAAAGCTTTTTGTGAGTTTTATTTTAGTGGATTTTTTGACAACAATTCACGTTTATTTTTGTATTTTCGATCGTAAAAAAAAGTATTTTTCCCCAATTTCTTTTTTCAAATACACTTTTAAGATTGAAACATTTCCACATAAGACATATATTCTTTCACCCAAAGTAATTATTTAGAAAAAAAAACATACGTCTAATGAGCCAGTATGTTCACCTTTTGTTGCTTTTTAGGAAAAAAATAAAGTTCAGAATGTCCCCTGCCATACTGTTGAAATGTGACCATTCCAGTTAGGGGTTAACTAGGTAGTGTATGGATAATTTTTCTTATAAAAGGAATATTTTCCAGACAGCTCTTTGAAACCAACTAACTTTAATTCTTAAGTCCAAAAATGTAAGCATTTAGGTAACTATTAAGTATATTTAAATAAAAAGATATATACTTATATAGTTTGACAAGTCTTCATTTTATTAATATTAGTAATATTGGCAAATACGTAAAGTTGACACCAATTCATAACTACTATAAATTATTCATTTGTGTTCAAATCTGGTTCGAATAAGGAAAAAACATTTTAAAAGCAGAGGCCTCTGTATATGTGATAAAAGCTATTATAACTAGTTTTGCTGTGTTCTCTTCGAAGTATACAGATATTTCCGTTGCTAAATTGGCAGTATAGAATGAACCATTAAACTAAAAAATATATTCAAATTGTAATATGCCTTACGAGAAAGTCAATGCCTGGAAAAGAAATGAAACACGAGCAATACAAGAATGGCTTGTTTATTGTGCATGCAATGACTCACATTTATGGGTCAAATATTGTATGAACTTAATAAAAAAATTAGGTATTGTAAGACAGATTTTCATATATTGTTCGTGGGCTTACAAGCAAAGAGCACTGAGTTGACTTAGTGCTTTTTGCTTGTAAGCCTATGACATGCCACATAATCAGTATGTTCTGTTAAGCCATTTTTCCACGAAGAATCATAATTTAATAAGGACTTTATATCAGCATAATTTCCCAGATTTTAAATATACCTTACTTCGACATTGCTTGCCACTTTTCAGTTTATTTAACAACAATAGATAACAAGTTTCATTGTACAAATCACGAAATTGTTATATATTTACACATTTTGTGTAAAATGCATGAGCCGGAACTAAAAAGTACACACGTAAGTGTAAGTATTAAAGCATACAGGTATATGTACTTTAATTATCTACTTACTTAATAATTCATGTTCTATTTCAAAATAATTTGGTATAAAATGATCTGTATAAACTCGGTACGGTATGGTGGACGAGCCCTTCTTTGTGAGGTCTAGTTGAACATAAACATATTCATTTACCTAGGCATGAGCTAGAGAGCCAAAGTTACCTTAAATAATAAAACATACCTTACAGTATTTTTTAAAAAACAGGCCTTACTAAATCATCACATTTTTGTAACCAGCTGATTCCAAGCCACATAAGTATTGTTAGAATACAAAGTCCAAATAACTAACTTTCGAGTAAAACAAAAATCAAATAACGATATATTATAAATTTGCAAATAAACTAGACGAAATTTCCATAAGATCAATGATAAACAACAAAATGTTTGCCCATTGTTGGCGGATAATGGCTCCAGCCAATCAAAACGTTAACCACTATTATCACCACTGTCCCCGTATAAAGCCACTGTAACAAACAGTAACGTAAAGCGTCATCTCGTAGTATCTGAAAGAAACAGAACCTTAGTTTTTTAATAACATAAACCTATATTCCATGTATAAGAGCGATAGGAAACTGCGAAATTAGAATGAATTGAAGTGCTCCTCGTTTGGATGCGGCTTGTGTGAAGTCTCGAATTTTATGAAAACTAGTACTAGTCTGTTGGGTTCATGTGTTGTCATTCAGGGAATATCCGAAGACACGAATTTGCGGTTTTTTACTATTTATATCAAAATAGGAAACTTATATAGTTATTTTAAGTGTTTCTGTAATAGAACAGAATTAAGGTGAAGGTTTTAGTGTTACTGATAGTATTTGGCCGTACCATAAACATTTAAGAGTGCAAATCCACGCTATAAAATTTCTTGTGTTCATTTTTCGAACTCAAACCTCAAGCGCCACTCTGTAGATGACGCATCAATGTCAGAATCCGATTATTTTTTAATTTTTTCCAAAATAGGCTATATAAATAAATTAACACGTTCAATATTTAATGTTATAACATATTTATGTACAAACATTACATAAAATCTATCAAATACTATGCAAATAAGTAGTTTCACTTTTAACGGAAAAATTCAAATATTTCAGAAAACGCTTAACAATGACGCAAAATTGTGGTATCCCCTCCATCCCAAGCAAATAACTTAAGGAGTTTTACATTCCTTTGATAGAAAATTCAAAATATTGCACATGGCATGTATTTCTTGCCTCGTTGATATATCTATCTTTGTTGCGAAATGAAATAAAACGAGAGAGTGCTGTTAAAGAATACCTCTTTTACAGACTATAATATTTATGATCTCCCCTATTGAATGTTTTTTTATTAGCTAGCCGAAGTAATAATTGCAAGGCCTTTCGACTTTCGGCACCTTTCGGTGTTTGCCGATAAAAACAAGTTTTTTTAATATCTAAATACCCGGAATATTGGTTTCCTTATATTTTTATGAACATGATTTTTTGATAGCTTGAGTCTTGGGTTGAGAATTTCCTGTTTGTTTATTATAGGTGTGTTTTAAAATGACTAGTACTTGTATTTTTAAAACGTCGACGTTTAGTTTAGAACTTCTCACACTTGTGATTGTGTCTAAGCTTTCTAGATATTTGTTTATGAAGTCCTGTGTTACCTGTGTAATTAGGATATGTGTAATGAGTGTAGAGGGCGTAAAAATACGAGAGCAGCAAGACCTCGGCGCCGAACTGCAAAAAAATTTGCAATGAGAATCCTGGGAAAATGCAGAATAAGGTAGGTTCAAATAATATAACTATAGGTGCTCGATTTTGAGACCCTTCATGAATTTGAAGAATTAGAAATGGACAATTACTGATTACAGTACATACATATTAAAAATATCAACATATTTTTTACGTTTGGGACTACTTATATAAACTTTTATCTGTATGTTCATGCTATAGTAATTTTTTAGAAGGTACATGGTGGATGTATTTCTGAAGTACATATCTTTTGTTTGAAAATTAAAATAGCCCAACTTTGAAGGAGGAAGACTTTTGTTTACAAACAATGATGAAAATAAATAAAACTAATAAATGTGTTTTTTATAGGTACTTAGGCGACACGATTCTTTTAGAATTTTCTGTTTCATTTTTATTTCATATTCATATTTTTATACATGAGGTGAATTCTCTCTGAAATTCACATAAATACCTACTGTTTTTATATTTGTAAAATTTAAATATGTTTTGTAGGATTAATTTTAAATTTTACTTTTAACAAAGATAGTGTACCTTCAGGGGTATGGTAATTCGGTAGGTATAAGAACTTATTTCCTGTTGGTCATATAATTGTGGTAGAAATTAAAAGCTCACAAAATTAGACACTTTTTATGCAACACTAATACTTTCATAGTGGTAGTCCCATAATGCTGGCTGATGCAATTTAACTCACCGGATCCATGACAATCTGTGTAAGAATAAAGCTTTTAGTTGTCAGTATTATATTGATCCTTTTTATGTGACTTCCACTTAGAAAGTTTTGCTGTTGCAGACAGTAGCTGGCTTTAACAGCGTATACCCCCACAGTTATTATATCACAAAGAGAAAATTATTGGGAAGCAACTTTTTATCGGTACATAATTTACTAAGGCAAGCAATGCCTCGGTACCTAATTTACTAAGGCATTGCTTGCCTTAGTAAATTAGGTATGGTGAGAAAATAATTCTTGCGCATGGCTATGCATATGTAACATATTAAATATCGTAGTCTTGTATCTACAAACAAATAAAAATTGACCTTTTATATATTTTCAATCTTGACCAAAAATGTACATACAGATTCCTGAATCGCTGGAAAAGTAAGAAAAAATTGGGGATATTAGTTTTCATTTCTCAAGTAATTTAGTGTACTAATGTATTTTACTGTATTTATGTATGTACAGTGTGATCAGTGTACCTTGATAGCATTTTAAATGTTAATAACTTTTTCACTTTTTAACTGATCGAAGTGAATAAAAAACCAATTGTAGGATTACTTAAAACTTTTTTTCTGGTTATTAGAAAAACAAAAGACTATTAATTTTACAAGATATCACCATAAGTTGTATTGTTTAAATCGGACACACCTCGGCACACACTCTATACTATATTTCCCTCAAATGGAACTTCTCTTGCAGATTATAAATATAATATCTGGTTTGATAACTTTATCTTCAAAGACACCCGATCAATTTAAGAAAAACCATATGAGGCAGTGTGTTAGAGAGAGACGGATAACACTATTACATAGTGGAGTGGATAGGTATCGAACCAGATATAATTATAATCTGCAAGAAGAGACCCATTTGAGGAACATATAATAGTCAGGATGTCCCATTTGAAAAATATAATTTATAGTAATATCTTGTAAAATTGACAGTCTTTTTTTTTTCGTTTTTTACAAGCTTGGTAATTTATGTAATTTTTTTTTACAAGCATTTGACCCTTCAACACTAATAATATAACAGACTTAATATTTGGACAGCACATATTTAAGATTTTCCCATAAGAGACGTTTTAGAGAGAGAGGGATAACCTTGATTTCCTCAAATTTTAAATACTTTTAATGTATGAGTGCATTACATCGTTGGAATGCAAAGGTTTGTTACAAAACAAATTAAAAAATCCAGGTGTGTATTTAAAAGTTGATGATGGCCCCTCATTTATGAAACATCAGATTCAAAATATGACAGCACCATAAAATGTTAGACAAAAAAATGCTTTACTGCATAATTTTAAAAATGCAATATTTTATTCGTTTCTAAATATCTCAAGAACATAATGGCTAGAATTCGCCTGCAGGTGCTATTAGGCTTGTAACGAAATTGTCTAAAACTTTCTATATTTAATCATTTTTCTATCTCTTGCATTAAGCGAAATCTGTTTTATGATGTTATATCCTCTCCAAATATGAAAATACAAATTTTCAGAAGTCAAAATCTCAAAAACAAGTAAAGATACTACATACAAACAGCTAGAATCTGGGACAAAATTCAAAACCCAGAAGAAATTGGTGTTTTATTTAAAAAACGTTTTATACCAATATGTATATTTAAAAATATTTCTAAAATGTAACAAAAATAAGTAAAGTAAATAAGCATCCAAATGTGTATTCCTCTTTTTTTAACTGTCATGTTTTTTTAATACAGAATTGTTTCTAGTTCAAAATTCCAGGTATTACTGGTATTACTCTGTATTGTCATATTTCTTATCAACTTGAACGAAATTGTGCCATCGATAACTGGTATTTTATTTGTTAAGGCAGTGTGCAAGTCAACAAATATCACAGGAATAAATACATGTTTATTATTAAATCCATTTTTTGAAAAAAAAAGTATACATGGTAAGAAATCTGACACAATTGCCTAAGTTTTACACAAATTCAATGAAAATTGAATAATCATTTTAGACAGAAATACGAGCAGAAATATTAAAATATGTAATATTATTTATGGCTTCTTTTTAACATTATCACTATACAACGTTCAGATCCTAACATCGATGGTAATTTTCTTTAAATATAATACAACTTTTTTTATTACATGCTTAGTATTTTAAGGTCTTTCCGAAGGTCTTTCTTATAGCATCAGCTTTTAGTCTAAATAGAAGAAAGAGTTTTTCTGGTAAAAAAAAAATCGATAAATTCACCGTTACCAACAAGTTTCTTCGTACAGAATTCTCTTACGAGACCATACGGACGACCATATAAAACTGAGGTAGGAGTGCATAATTTCTGCTCTTCTAAATCTTAATCGAAATGGGAAAACATGTTTTTTTTTTTGGGATCCCGGAACTCTAAAATGTAAACATCAGTAAAAATCTCTTAGGGTGATTTTATCACGATTACAATACTTCCCTTTTACGGGACCATAAGAAAGATCATACAAAACTGAGGTAGCAGTATACAATTTCTGCTCTAAGTAGAATTATTTTGATTTTACAGCCTTTCTAAAATTGAAATATGTAGAGTCAAAAGCGCAATGTAATAAATAACTTAACATGTTTTAATATTTTTTCAGACATAATAACCTGAATTATTCAAATTTGTGGAAGGCTTTAAAGACGCATGATTTAAGTATGCGCCTAAAACTGCAAACAAGAAAAAACATCCTAGAACTTATATCACCGAGATATCAACTAATCAATTGAATGTTCCAAAAATGTTATAAGTCTTATTGATCTGATTTACTACTTTATATATATTACTTATATATTTTTTTAAAGTTATCCTAAGTAAAATGAATATATTTTTATAATAAAATATATTTTTTGGAATCTTAGTCTTATTATTTCAATTTTTTCACTTCAATTGTATGTCTTAAAATCCACCTGACATTTTTTTCTTTCACCGCTCTCTCTATTTTTGGAGCCTCACTTGGTTCCCTCAAAAACAAAAGTGTATGCCCCTGGGCATTATCATATAAGTGCCATAGGTATACCAGTCAGTTTACCATGTTGTTAGGATATAATAGCACGTTGGACATGCCAAAGATATTTATAAAGAAAAATAAATAAATATAGTTCCCTAATATTTCACGTAATATTACAACAGTTTCAACTAGTATGTATGCATCTTTTATTGTAGGGATGATATTAACAAAGGCCATACATATTCAACCAGTTTTACAAAGAAGCGTGGTAATGATATTGAGAGTTTAAAGTTCCAAGATGAGTCTCCAGGGAAATCTCCAGGGATATCTTTGTGAGTATAAATTAAGAAATATTTCAGTAAAATATTTGAAAATATCACATATTAGTAAAAGTATTTCAATACAATGTGCCAAAATGAATTACGAAAAAATGTTTTAAAGGTTTAATTCAAGTAGATACTAAAACCCTGACAAAATTACAATAAAAAAAAGATTATGCATGCACAAGTGGTGTTTGCCCTGACATGTTTTGTAAGGGCAAACAATGCAAGGTGGCAAAATGTAGGGTGTTGGCTGTAGAAACGTTATTCCATAATTTTGGGCACTTGGTTGTACTGTTTTACAACCACATTTAAAAAGTAAAAATGTGTCTTGGTATAGGCCGTTAAAATATGTAGGATAGGGAAGGGGTTCACATGAAGAGAAATATAGTTTGATGATGTGAAAACAAATCTAGCAGCATATAAGAAGACTGACACTTATATAATTCTAACACCACTTTTGTTTGTTCTTGATTATTACTCGATTTACTAATATTAATAGTAATATATATATATATATATATATATATATATATATATATATATATATATATATATATATATATATATATATATATATATATATATATATATATATATATATATATATATATATATATATATATATATATATATATATATATATATATATATATATATATATATATATATATATATATATATATATATATATATATATGATTGAGAAAACCTAAAACAAAATACATTGTTCCTTAATTTTATGCTCATTTTTAAGTAGGTCATTCCTTGACGTATTTTATGAGAATTCATATAAACATGTTTCCTATAGTCTATGTTTTGTTTTGTCTTTGAGATACAGGCTGTCTTAATAAAAAGAAATAATTTTTTATAGATATTTTAAATATAGTTCAGGACTATTTTGGTCAAGCATTGCAAGTTTGATTGGATGACAAGGTGCTGAAAGTATTAGGATTATAATTATCAATTTCATGGCGTCTGGCGGAAGGGCAACATAATTCATATTAAAGAAAAAGTAAAGTATGCCACTGGTTTATAAAAAGTTTTTATTTTTGTTTAGATCAAGAGATTAAAACTACAGTTTTTTGAAACTCGCCTTTTTTGTTCTCTCTCTTTACTCTATATTTACTAATATCTCAATAATATTAGGTTTTTCATTTTGTAACTTCCATCCAATGTTAAGCTTGTTTTTGGTATGCATTGGAGGGACTCGCGCAAGGCAGAAATTAAAGAAAAAAAGAAAAATTAAGTAAAATTATTAATAAATTGAAATAGTAATCAATACATTGATTGCAGTAGCTAAAGTTGGTTTTTAAACAACGATGCCTGAAGTATACTGCATTTCATATAGAATTTACTTTAGACATTGCCTCCTTAAGAATTACATTGACCGTCATTAATTTTAGGCTGAAGGGCAGCAATATATGTATTGATTTTGAGAAAATGTAGACACATCTTCCTGTATGACTATATTTTTGTATAGCCTGCATTTTCTGTAGGCTTGGTTCATTTATACTTATACTGGTTGTAATAGTAGTGGGAGGTACAATACAAAAGTCTATAGTTTTTACTATTTTTAGAAATATATTATATAGAGTATTAAGATTCTGGGGCAACTTAGTATAGTAAAACAACTGAATGGCATTTATGTATTGAGTAGGCACATCTCTCTTTGCGACTATGTTTTTGCATAGTATTCATTTTCTGTTAGGCTTTGTTCATTTATACCTCTATATAATACTCTGGTGTATTACATGCTCCCTAATATTTTTAAATATATGAACATTTTTCTAGGTTACTTCAAGAAATACAGTTGGGCTGTAGGATAATCCATTTTAGGGAGAAATTAGAAAATACATATTAACAGCTTCAGTATGTAAAAGACGACATATCACTTCCGGCAATAAACTGGTCAGTTCCATTATAAATCTAAGGCATTTTAAAACCTATTACACACTTTATGGAAAGCAAAAAGAGAGTGTTGCAGGACAGAAATTCGCACAGTCAAGACCTAATGCAAAAATCAAGGAACCTGCCAATTTTATTCATGAAGAATTTAACCACTTAGCTGCTACACCTGATGGTAAAACACTTTTTATTATAACTATTAAATTACCAAAATTCTATTTGTTTATTTAGACTTTTTACATATTAACTAATTGACTAAACATTAAATAGAGTATAAAAAGAAATTACATTTATTATTATCAGGTAATATAATTATTCTTTCAAAAGATAACCTTTAAATCATATTAAAACAAACTAAAATATTATTTTTATTTCCAACCATTTTTTTCTTTGTGCATATTCAAAAAACACAAAATGTCGATTTTTTTATTAAAAAACAATAACTTAGAATTTTAGGTCTAAGGTGTGGTACATCAATTATGTTTTCTTTCAAAGAACATGCTAAATTTTTTTCTGTTCTATTTTGAAGGTTCTGTAGCTTGTCTTAATAGTAGCTATAGTTTATAATTTACTTTTATATGTATGACAACAGTTGATAATGATTAAAATAAACATGTTTTTTTTATATGCACTTTTCTCTTGCTTTTCTTTATTTGCTTGGGCCTTGCCTGAATCGATGGAAAATACCTGTTAAGTTGAAATTATAAATAAAATTGTTTTCATTTTTTTCAGTTTTTATAAATAATATTTAATTATTCTGGCTTTATTATTACATCGAGTCCATCTCGCTAATGAAGCTAGTTTTTGCGTCTTTTTTTCCTACTGATTAGCAATAAAGAGAATTTGTTCTATATCATTACTGTTAATAATAGGCCAAAAAATATATGGAAGGTGTTTTGCCTATTACTAATATGTAGGAAAGTAAAATGCAACAAACCCTTCTTAAAAATTTGGTTACTATCTAGTATTAAATTAAAACTTCCAAAGCTTTTACAATTAAAGATTAACTTTTTTACTTGGACCTCTTTTATGTAGTACTGATAAAACATATTTAATGTTAACACAGAATTTAATTTTTTTATTTTGTTAGGTATGTATTAATTGTAGAGAACAAAACAAGGAAAAAACTAATTCTAGTTATTTTTTCTCTAGGTACAAAGAAAACTCCATATCACAAGAAAACTGTTTATTGCTACGAACTGTACAAGCCAATAGACCATGTAATTTTGAATGTCACCATCGATGAAGAAAGCAGAAAAGGAAAATATATTTTAATTTATAGATTTAGAAGTTTGTAATCGTTAGTAGAACAGTTTATGCTTTTGTAGTAAATCCCCATGACTAGTTAATGCATCTTATGAGTATGAGTAGGTGTGTTTGTTGTGTGCAGAATTTAGTAATAAGATCTCTTTATGTAGATATATTTGAATTATATTTAATGCAAAAAGTTTCTACTTAGAAATGGAGATAAAGGTGACCTCATAGCTATCCCAATTTTGTTGCTGATAGTCATGTTATATTGAGAGTTTGTTGTTTTGTATACACTCTAAGTGGTTCAGTATTAATGCATTGTTTCACTGCTACTTATTTCTGTTATTTGCCAATTCATACCATGTGGTATGTGTAGGAAGCATTCTGGAGTGTACATTTCATAAGGACCATTTATCCGATGCTTGCCTCAGCCATGTCTTTATATTAATAATTTGTTTGTTCATCTACACTGGTATGATTTTCAAGTTTATTTGTTACATTATAGTACATTTATAAAAGACTAACATCAGAAAACTTGCATTGCCTGTCAAAATTGACATTTCTTTAAAAAAATTACAGAAAAATGGTCTTATTTGCTAAAATATGAAAAAGTGGTATTAAGAAAAGTTGTTTATTTTTTAATTTTACATATGTATACCAATTTTGGTCAAAAATTCCAATATTTTTTTTAACTTTTTCCTAATTTTTGAAAATTCTAAAAAAATAATAATTGTCTAACTTAAAAAAAAAAAAGTTTTCTGTTAGTAACCTTAATATAATATTAATTTCTTATACCTAAATATTCCATAAACTGTGTCTTTTTTGGAAAAAATTAAAATTGCTTCTCAAAAGTATGTTAAGCTTGAAGCAAAGTTGTCGTGATTTTATTATTTTATTATATTATATTAATTAAAAATTTTCGATAGTAAATAGATATCTTAATATAAAAAAGTCGTAATTGACTAATTTAGGAGCATAATCGAAATTTAAAACTATTTTTTTAATATTTAGGTGCCTTGGACAAAGTTATAAAACTTGAAAATTAGAATTGCTGAACAAAAATTTGACATGTAAAACTATAAAAGAAGCACCTTTTTTATAGCACTTTCTCCTATTTTAGCAAATAACCCCTTTCTCACAAGTCAGGTGACTATTCCCTCTAAGTCATTTTTCATACTTAATAAATAAAATAAAACAGGTAACGCAGGTCACATATTTATTTTCGAATAAGCCATTTTTCATCCTTAGTAAAGCAAAAGTTATTACCTATGTTAAATTTTGAAAAAGTGACCTAATAAAAAAAATTCCCATATGATGCGAACTTTTTCAAGGACACTGTATATATATATATATATATATATATATATATATATATATATATATATATATATATATATATATATATATATATATATATATATATATATATATATATATATATATATATATACATATATATATATATATATATATATATATATATATATATATATATATATATATATATATATATATATATATATATATATATATATATATATATATATATATATATATATATATATATATATATATATATATATATATATATATATATATATATATATATATATATATATATATATATTACATGTAAGGTAGAGGTAACATTCAGCCTATTCTGAATGGATTTAAGTTAAAACCCCCATACTCCAACACAAAAACAGCCAAACTCTTAGAAAGAGGCAGTTAATAGCTAATATTTATATATATATACATATATATATATATATATATATATATATATATATATATATATATTTATATATGTATATATATATATATATATATATTATGTGTTTTTTTTTCTTTAACCATATATAAATATTTTGTTAATTATTTTCAAGGGCATAGGTTAACTTATTGAAAAGTAAAACTATAATTCATATCGACGTTTCGCTCATTATATTGAGCTTTCTCAAGATATTTATTTTGACATGGTTCCAAAAAAAAAATTGAGAAAGCTCACTATAATGAGCCAAACGTCGATATGAATTATAGTTTTACTTTTCAATGAGCTAACCTATGCCCAATAAAATAATTAATAATATATATATATATATATATATATATATATATATATATATAAATAAATATAAATATAAATATTAAGTATTAACTGGCTCTTTCTAAGACTTTGACTGTTTTTGGGTTCGAGTATGGAGGTTTTAACTTAAATCCATTCAGAATAGGCTGAATGTTACCTCTACACTACACTACACCCAAGAAAGTCAAACTATTCTCAGAATTTTATAATTTAATATACCTACTATACATTTGTAGTGTATAAGTTCTACAGTTTGATAGGATACTCATGAATACCCAGCCAAACTACAAAAAATATCTTTCAATTGCTACTAAAATGTGATCTTACATATTATTTATTTAAATGCTATAAGCAAAAAAAAACATAATTACTGATTTGTAAGTTAGGAATATTTAGTTTAGTGATTTTAGGATACCAATAAAAAAATATGTTTATTTCTACATTTGGTTATATATGTAGTTCAAAAATAAAAACATAATTATTTTATATTTTAACCAACTCGAGCACATAATTTGAATTATTGTTTTTTTTTTAATCTAATCAATGCTTAAATATATTAATTAGACTACAAATATAGTTAGTTCGTTCTGTTAGCAATTAAGCAACTACATTTTATATAAAATAAAAGATCTATTGGTTTCTTCAATAAATCATTATTACTGTAGATAGATTTTATTTTATATTTTCCTAATCTTAAAAATGTATATGATGATATTGTAATATATAAATACCATTTATGTAAATGCTATTATTTCCTAATAAATGACTAACCCGCAAACAGAGTTTTTTATATTTTCTCATCCATCTTTAATATTTATAAAAGAAAAAACTTTATATTCAAACTTTTTCTCTTGCTTTAGACCTATCAGAAGATAGAAAAATCCCATCCGAAAGTTGCAAAACAATTTTTTATTTTTGCAAAAGCAGAACAATTTTTTTATCTACTTAGACTAGAAGTTAAACCATTAGTAGAACAATTTTCATTTTACTGACATTGCAATTCTAAGATTTCAAACGAGACTAAAAATGTTTAGAATCTTGGAGATATTTTTTAAAATTTTGTATTTGAAATTTATTTTTTTCTGACCTTTATGACAAATTGTAGAAGTTGGAAACAAAATAAAGAAAAAAACACTCTTTTACCCAGATATATATGAAAACATTTCATGACTAATAAATTTCAGTGCTTAATTTATGCTAAAATAATTTGTCATGGTTCATAAAAAGCTGTTTGTAATTTTGCAAAAAAAGAGTGAAACAACATGCTTATTCATGTTTTGTGCTATGGCAGAATTATAGTACATTTAGGTACTTATTTTACTTTTAAATTCTATACAACTGTTCCTATTTTCTTAACTGTTTGAGGGAGAAGGTTTTCACCCGCTCAAGGCGTATTTTGTTTTTTATACAATGGACTATTTTGCATACCCGATATAAAAATGATAAACTACATTTGAGAACGTTTAAAAGCATGCAGGAAATTTTATAAACTTGTTTATTTTGAAATTAAATGTCCAGTTAGGTATACTTTACTAAATACCTATATGAAACATCAATTCGTTTTCTTTGCGTAGGGTCAATATATATTATTAATTATATATTTCTATTTTTTAGAATAGAACAATTTTGAGTTAAGAAATCCTTTCCAAAATTTAGTATTTGGCATTATTTTTTGCCACTAAGAATAGTTTGATTGTTTTTTTTATGTTACATGATAAAAAACAACCAATAACGGTGTGAATTCTTATTAACTAAAGAAAAAGATAAAACTAAAATTTGTTACACGAACCCACCGTAACAAACTAAGATATGACCTAAACATACATTCCTCTTCCTTAATATCCCACATAGTTCAAGGAAAGATCGATTTTCTTCCTTAAAATACAAATATTGTTTAAAAAATTATGTTTTTCTATTTGCCCAAATCTACTGATTACTTAGGTTTTCCAACATGATATGTATTAAAATATTCTAAACGTTATTTAAAAGAAAAACCCTAGAATCTCATAAAAAATAAACGAAAGACCATGCCAGAGATAAATGTTTATTTATCTGACGTCATTGACAACACGCGATCAGAATTCCATTTTCTTTGACGTCATTCCGCTCTCCCTTCCATTAGAAAATATTGAAAAATTTGGGCCGACCTCTTGCGGTAGGGGTTCAAACTTTACTTGTTACCAACTGCAATTGCCAACCTAACGTATTTTCCGAAAAACATTCCAAGATTTTAGTAATTATCTTTGGTGATAGTTTGGAAAAAAACTACAATGTTTTTCGGATCATTTTTTTTTAGAAATGTACCTATATGTATGCTCTTTCTGTTAGTACCGCTATTGTTTTCGAAAAATTACTAGACATATAAACATATTTTTTTTTTACTTTTAAAGGCTAAAATGAAAAATTCAACATACTCAATTTAATTTAGAAGTGTTTTAGAAGATATGTGTTAAACTCTCATCCTCAAATTCCTTTTTATAACTTCGCAGACTATCACAGAAAACAACCTATTTTTGGTCATTTTACGCGATATTTTCTCAATGCTAATTGACTGCAACTGTCCCCTTAACAGATATGCAGAAAAGAAAACGTGATTTCCATTAAAATGAGATGTCCCTGGGTCTCAAAGCCTATTTAAACCTGTCACCCGTATCATTAGACGATGATCCAGTTACATTTTAGTTCAATTTTAACTCTCCTAATGATCTGTCTGTTGTAGGAACTTCAGTTCCATCGGAAAGAGGTTTTTTTCTCAAACTGGGAATATCCTAACGTAAACTAGGAACCGGCTTAGTGGTAGACACCTATCCCAGCTTATTTTTTTAACATTCTTTGGATATTTCATGTTGGACAATATAAATACTATATGGTAAAAACTATTTTCCGTTCCTATTTTTGTTAAAGTTTTGCTATTTTTGTAATTTTTAAACAATTTGTTTGTTTTCTTATGTAATAAATTCATACATAGTTTTAAACATGAATACCCGTATTCACTAAAGAGGTTTAAATTTAGACCAGGTCTAACTTGACAGTTATAGGTTTAACATGACATTTTTAACAATTGAACAAATAATTTTTCTAAATGTCACAATTACAAAATAGCATTGATATAAACGAAACATAACTGGAGAACTAAGAGTTTTAAGTTCCATGGCAACTAGATCTGCTCTAACTCTTAAACCTTTTTAGTGAATACGGGGGCAAATGTTGAATTTGAATTTTCTACATACCCTTCCCACTATATTCCTTCACCTAAAAATAATCCATAATCTAGTTACGTATTATAACAATATTTCTGGTTCTAAATAATATAATACATATATTCTTAATATTAATCAAGGAACATGTAAAAACATCAATACAAAATACATTACAATACAGATTATACAGATAGTAAACAAGAATAGGAATAAGAATAGGAAACGGCTGTGTGCACGTAGAGGTAAAATGAAAATGTATTAAATACCCTTTGGTTTTTAATTCTGCTAGATCCAACCCTGCATTATTAAAAAATTCCCTTAACAGTTTGTAACTATATTTTAAATTTCCAATTTTTTAATATTCTATGTAAACCTTTGAATTTTCTACATTAATTCTCTCTTTTTGATCTATTTTCTTTAGATTCTGGCTTAAAAATTTCCACACTTTAATGACATTGTTTTGTTTTATCGCATTTGGTTGTTTTTACATGTAGCCAACCTCACATAATTAAGTTCACTTTTAGACTTAACCTACAAAAAGATCTGTCATTTGAAGTGACCATGTATTAAAGTTTGAACATTTTCATGGTTTAAATTGCCAAAAAGAGTGAAAGAACACACCCTTTGTGATATTTTAATGTGATTTTATAGATTTAACTCACCTGACTACTGAAGTACATCACACATCTTTTGAAAACAATTTAAAACACATTTGTATTATTTCCAATTATGTTGCAAAATTTCATAATTTTCACCTTTAGCAATCTGTTTTTTATCTTCACCACTTAATTATACAAATAATTTATCTAATTCGCTTCTCAACATTCCTTTGCACTTTATGAAACTTGTTTTCTTTTACCTTAAAATATTTAATTTATAAAATATTTAATTTATAAAATATTTAATTTATAAAATATTATCTTCTTTTAATTCTTATCATTTAAAGAAAGTGATTTCCCTGCTTTCAGGTGGCACTGATGATGACGAAAGCCATTAATACAAAAGTGATTTTTTCGATTCGAATCGATTCTCAAGAATCGCTCTTTTTAAAAGATCGTGCATCCCTAAGTTGAGCTCAAATGTGAGATAAAAATGAAGGGTCGTAACGTAAGTATTTGGTGAAACAAAATCGGAACAAAATGGCAGCCTAATAAAACTGTTTAAAACATAGTTGAAAAAACAAATTATTTATCTGAATTCAAATTTTGCACAAGAACGAAGTGTGATGGAGGGCTCAACTAGTTACATGTTGGTACGTATCAAATGTGAGGGAAAAAATGGAGGTCCAATAAAAAATTGAAAAAAACGTCATAAACTACTTTCTCAATAGATTTTAAATTTAATGTAAAAGTTAGATGTAGCTTAGAAATGAACTCCATTACTGAAACCGCCAATAACAACACAGATTGTTCAAGGGGTTTCCTTTTGGTTCGTCGTTTATTTCAGACAGTACCCACATTAACTGATGACCTTTTTTGCCTAACAGTTAGCCATAAAAAACACATAGACACCAGGGATTTGTCAAATTTTAGCAAATGATTCCTGATTTGTTTTCTAGCCATGAATTCTCGCTTTAAGTTAGATTTTTTGGCTCTAAAAGTAGCAATTTTTAATGTAAATAGGCTATAGCATATTTTCCTGACCAAAAAATATCTTTTATGGGGTAATTAAAACTCCTACTTTTTTTTGTAATATTGGATTCCCAAAAAGTAGAAATAGCTCTCAATTTTATTGCCACAACGTAAGCAGATATATTCTAGTAAAGTATTGACGTTAAATTATAGTATAACAGCTATTATTTGCTTTATATTGATTAAAAATGCCAAAATATGGCATTTTTAATCAATATAAATCGAAGTCAGAATATGGTCAGTAGATTATTATTTTTTCCCAAATGTTAACCATATTTTAGCAAGTATTTAAGTTTAATTATAGCATAATAATAGCTATATAAGAATGCCAGATTATGAAATTTTAAGACAACAAAAACTGAGAGGAAAAAATAAGGCTTTTATTATCATACTTTTGTTTCAAAATTTTACTAAAATTTGGTAGTTTTATTTCACTTATGTTTGCTATAATATTGCCAAAAAATGCCACTTTTTCAAATTTACGTTATTAACCCACAAAACTATACTTAAATCAAAACGAAGATTTATTTAGAACAACGAAATGTAAATTATTTACCATACAAAATGTCTAATAAAAAGTTTAAATATTCCACCATATATTATATAAAAAGAAAACGCCAACTTGGAGTAAATGCCGTTTAATTTTGTTACTCTGACTCCTACAAGTGGCCAATTTTAAGAAATATTTGCTTAAAAAATAGCTCAAAACTTTATGATCCACCAATAAAATTAAACTAATTTCCTAGCAACCATTACTTGACCACTTTAAAAAAACATTTTTTTCTACCTATAAAAACGTATTTGCATATATATTTTTTTACGTTATAGACTCTAACCAATTTTCTTAGTAAAAAACATTTCGAAACTAAGAAAAAATTGTAGGAAACGAAATTTTTGTTTCAAGACGGGGCGCATGTTTTATATCCCTATCTTAGATTCTTTTAACAGTAAAAGTTCCTGGGCAAGTGTTTTTATCCCTACCAACCGTCAAACTTCTTAAAATATTTTAGACAATAAGTCATAGTGTATTTCTACGAAACCATGATTTGTTATCTTAGCATTTCCTCTTGACTTATAAATTCTTACACTGATTGGCTCTATTAATACTATTTCTACATAATTTGAAACAATTGATGATTTATCATATAAATGAAGAAAAGGCAAAAAAATGAGGAATTATTTAGCCAGAATTCAGCAAAAAAATGTCGATTTTAATGTAAAAAAATTAGCTAATAAACCCAACAATAAAATCAAACGAGAGGGTCGTATTGGCCATTTTTACTGTATTATGGGCAAACAATCGAACTATTATTTTGGCTAGCAATTTTAGCAAATTTGTCAGGAATATTAGCCAATATGACAGCATTTTAGCCCATATATGATTATATGTGCTACTTGGGTATAAACTAGCGTCGTTCCATTTTCTGTATAAGTGAGACCCTCGTGGTTCATAGGTCGGGTACATAATTTTATAAATGTCTTCTTTTGTTTTGTTTTAAAAATGGGATTGCGTTTTGGTAAGCTCTAGTTAGGCCTTTTTTGAGGTTAGGCCTTTTTTGAGATGAGGTGAAAAAGAGACAATTTTTCAGTGAAACCGGTCGGTGACACATAGTCGTGCCAATCGCGCGTGATTAATGTTTTGTGACGGTTAACAATTTAAAACAATGTCCAGATAATTTTTTTGTTTGCTGTGTGATGTAAGGTGCGCCGATGTGGATACACACTAAGAATTCATTCTTAGGGAAAATTTGTTTGTCAGACGAGGATGGTATACATTATGGTGCCTTGCATTTGTTGACTTTAAACAGTAAAAAAGTGTACATTGGCGATTTCACTTTGAGTCATGATATCATAAAATTGCGTAAAACCTAATACAGGGGCGCCAGAGAACCGAGTTTGTATTATTTCATTGAAATTAGGGTGTTAACCTATTATAAAATAAAAGGTTTTCTTCTGTGTATAATTTTAAAGGATGAGTTTGATTATTCCTAATAAATTCTGTAATTACGACTTAAACTATAAAATGGTATAGGCATTTAAAAAATAAACTCATTAGATTCTTCCACCGTAAGCATCCGCCAAAAAATATATTGTAAGTTAATTATAGGATTTGGGAGAATTTCAGTCAAAAGGAGCCATAGTAAAGTTTATTTTATCTTTAATAAGAACCCAAATTGACAGTAAATATGGATAATTTTATAACATTGGGGTTAAAATTAATAGCAAACAAAAAAATTTTATTCTTTTTTCGTTTTTCACTAACGACATCAATATTCGTCAAAATGACTAAACTATCAAATCTGAAGATTCATTTATCATATCGCAGTACTTAAAAACAGTAATTTCTGACTATAAAAATGGTATTGGACAATAGTTGTTTGAAAACAGTGCTTAAAATTTACTTGACACTATCTATATCAAAATTGGCTTACACGAAAAAGAAATAATGTCGGGTGAAAGACTAAATAACTTATCTACACTGTCAATCGAGAAATACATGACATGATGACACATGATCCAACTTGTATTATAATTCGATTCGCCAGTACACGTTGGTAAAATGCAAAAAAAATTTTTATACTTCAATTTTTTTAGTGTAACAATTTTGTGTTCAAAAATGTTTGCTAATTTTATAATACATTTTCTACTTTAAAATGATTTAGCGTTCTCTTTTGCGTTGTAATCTAATGCCAAAATTAACAGCCCCAAAAACCACGATTCACCACTGATAATATTTTGGCAGGAATCCAGTATGGCGGAGCACAAGTACTGCTTAATAAAATGGTTAAAAAATTAGTGAAGAAGAACTACTTACTAAAGTGAATTCAAATTTTGTACAGAAAACAAGTATGACATGGGTAAACAGAGAATCTATTATGGTAGAACAAAATGACTTAATAAAGTATGTAAAACATCAGCATAAAATCAATTAATTGGCTGCAATTTTTAAACACAAAATCAATGAATTTAATGATGTGCTAGTAAAATCATGATGTGAATCTACTATAATGAAAAATATTGGTAAATTTCCTTTACCCGGAATTTCTATCATTAAGCATCTGTCCATTTATTAGCAATAGGATTAGTGTGACCCAATTTAGTTTCCCAGGCATTAATTTAGTAACACATACATATTGTCTTTTTTATTGGTGGGCATCTTTTTCAACCATATTGGATTCGTACCAATATTTTACCATTTTGTGAGCCTATGCCACGTTTGATTTTTGGCCACAATTTAAAATAATTTGAATAAACAGTTTTTACAGTGATTATTTTTTTGACCGCCATTTTTTTCGTCACGTTAAATTCGTACGAGTTTATCCCTGTAAGACATTTCTTTCTTTCTATTTCTGCAAAATTTGAAGTCAATTGAATAAGCTTCCTAACGTTCTGTGACTTTTCTGTTCTTCCGTATCTTAAATGTGCCATGTGTTCTTTAAAACGAATGCTTATGGAGCGTTTAGTTTGCCCAACATATTTTAGATCGCAGTCATTACAGCTAATTTCATAGATGCCACTCCTCTCCTTCAAGTCGACTTTGTCTTTAAGGTTTCCAAGGAGATTTTCCAAACTGTTCTCCGTTTTGTAGGCTACTCTAAAACCTACGTTTTTAAATACTTTTTCTAGACTAGTTGTATACAAAATTTTATTAAAAAAAGGCTTAACTTTAAATAATAAACGTCTAAATGACACGATTAGGCAGCTCAGGTATCAAATCGAATGTTAAACATTCTAGATATCTTTCTCCAGTTAAAGTCCCTTCAATGAAGAAGGGACCCAAAATTCTGTTTCCAATAATCCCAGTCCATTTTGGGGGTATTGTGTGTGGCAATTTACTATTCAGTGCGGGTTTTCTATAGCCCAATATCGACAATTTTGTCTATTCACACTTCCATTTAAGCAAAACGTTGCTTTATCCGAAAACAAAATTATTCGTGAAAATTGAGGGTCATTAACACATCTCTCCATTATGTCACAAAATTGTATTCTCATATCCGGTTTGTCCTAATTAAGTTTGTGAACTAACTGAACTTTATAAGGATTCCATATATTTTTATCTAGATATTTCAGTACAGATACTTTACTAATATTGTTTTCGGTAGCAATAGTGCGACTAGCTTGATGGCTGTTCTCTTCAACTGATGAGATACTAGGACGGCCGTTTAAATTATCTTTCACGTGCCCCAAATTCCTATTTTTTTTTCAATTTTACTTGCAGCTGATTGAAATTGGATTAATCATCACTAACCGGAAGTGATCTAAACCTCAATATATTAAAAAAGAGAACCCTGTATATTTTTTTCATAGTTGTATTCTGTGCAAAATTCCCTTTCCAATGATGTTTCACAAGTTATATTTTTCTTCCAAAATGGCGGCAATAAAATCGGTTTTCTGAAAAACGTTATATTCATCTGATTCATCATATAACATATAAAACAAAAAACAGTGTCAAACTTCTGAGGTGACCCGATTAAAATGAAACTTTTTAGGTTAGAAAAAGCATGAAAGCATGTTATTTATGTTTTTTCAAAATATTACGCCTTTTCGAAGAAAAAACATTAAAATGACTATTTTGAATGTAAATTTTCTGACAAAATTTAAATTGGACCTTGTATATTTTATTTATCCTTTTAATTTCTCGTTAACTTACGTTTCCAGTAATGTGCCATAACTTATCATTTTGTTGTTAAATAACAACAATATTTCGATTTTAAGACGATTTTCACTCCGAGCTACATATTTTTTTATCAGGGAAACTACTAAATCAAAATTTTCCATTTTTATTAGTTAAATTATGTTAAATTTAGTTACCCATCATTTTTAGTAGACAATAACTAAGTATTCTATTTAGTCTCAACATGTGTCAGATTTGTTTATAACATTAAAACTTAAATGACCAGGCCTAGTTTATCCATTTTATACCCATACCTGTATAAGCAGTGTTAGCGATTCTAATACTTTTATTTTATTTTTATAGAAATTGGTAAACTGGCCATTTTATTTTTATAAAAACGTGACAGTTGGTTAATATAAGCATTTTAAAATAGTTTTCGCTTATATTAATTTTAAGTTTAATTGTTTCTAGATGGTTGCTTACGATCGTTCAACGTAAATGTAGCTTAAATCGCATACTACATACAACTGCCAATAACCAGATAATGATGGCCGTATTATGCTATTTTGTTTTTATAGCTCATACTTTTTCTCAATGTATGCGATTTAAGCTGCATTTCCGTTCAACGATTGTAAGCAAGCATCTAAAAACTTAATATTAGGGAAAATTATTTCAAAATGCTTATGTTAATCAACTGTCACGTTTTTATAAAAATAAAATAGCCAGTTTACCAGTTTCTATAAACTGGAACATAGACATTAGAGTATTAGAATCGCTAACACTGCTTATACAGGTATGAGTATAAAATGGACAAATTTGGCCTGGTTATTTAAGTTTAAATGTTATGAACAAATCTGACACATGTTGAGACTAAATAGAAGACTTTTTTATTGTCTACTAAAAATGAAGGGTAAATAAATCTAACATAGTTCAATTAATAAAAATGGTTAATTTTGATTTAGTTTCCACGATTAAAAATTATGTAGCTCGAAAAGAAAAATCGAAATATTGTTGTAATTTAACGTCAAAAGGACTAACTTGTGGAACATTATTGGAAACGTAATTTAACGTGAAATTAAACGGATAAATAAAATATACAAGGTCCAATTTAAATTTGGGCAGAAAATTTACATTAAAAGTAGACATTTTTATTTTTTTTTTTCGAAAAGACGTAATATTCTGAAATAAAATACAATATTATGCTTTCGTGCTTTTTCTAACGTAAAAAGTTTCATTTTAATCAGGTTACATCAGAAGTTTGACACTGTCTTTTGTTTTATATGTTATATGGTGAATATAACGTTTTTCAAAAAACGGTTTTAGTTCCGTCATTTTGGAAGAAAAATATAACTTATGAAACATCCTCGGAAAGGCAATTTTACACAGAATGCGACTATAAAAAAAATACACGGGGTTCCATTTAATATATTAAGATTTAGCTCACTTCTGGTTAAACCGAAGGTGATGTATAATGCAATTATCTGTCAAAATATCCATCTTAATAAGTTACTAAAGGTACGTAAGTTTCAAAGCGATGTCTGGAAAGATAAAAAAATTACAGCGTCTCTTTCACTTAATCGTACCATTTCATAGTTTAAAAAAATTACTTTTAATGGAACAAATGTTTGACTTTTGACAGTAAATTAACGTCAAAATTATGTAAAATATATAACAGGTAACAATGTTATTAATGTTAACGCTTTCAGTAGATTTGGGTTGGTTTAATTCTTAATATAAACCGCTTTCGGATATGAGGGGTACCTAGGGCTAAATTTTGCAATTTTTAGATAAAAAAATATTTAAGAAAGCGCAAAAAAACGTTGCTCAAACTCTTGAGATACGTGTGACAAGCAAAGCATAGCAGGGGAGATTGGTGTAACGGTAACTTTTTATTAATTTTTCATTAAATATTCTTAGGATTTTGTTTAGATAGCACCTATTTTTGCGCTTTCTTAAATATTTTTTTTATCTGAAAGTTGCAAAATTTAGCACTAGGTACCCTTCATATCCGAACGCAGTTCATTTTAAGAATTATACAAAGTCAAATCTACTGAAAGCGTTTACATTAATAACATTGTTACCTGTTACATATTTTACGTTCGTGAATATTTAGATACTGTTTTCCCTGGTAGGTGTATTGGTAGACGGGGTCCGATAGAATGGCCTGCCAGATCCCCTAATTCCACCACGTTAGATTATTATCTGTGGGATTACCTAAAATCTACAGTGTGTGTTAACAGATCCAACAATATTGATGACCTTAAAGAGCGCATAAAACAGGAAGTTAGAATGATTGAAGAAAAATAATTTGAAAATTGCCTAAGATATTTTCAAGTTATTGCTCATGATCAATTTCAACAATGTTTAAATTGATAATACATAATTTAGTCATCTAAACATTTATTATTTTAAGTCTTTTTTTAATAATATTGATTTTTTATGCAAATTAATTTAGGCATTTGTAGATTATGAAACCAAAATTTTCCGCAGAATCCGAAAATAAACTAAAAAATGGGACATTCTATTTAAAAAAATTAAGTTAACTGTCAAAACTTGCTTTTGGGTCACTCTGTATACATTAAATTATAATAAAAGAAACGGCAATTAAAATTATAAAACGACAGACCCGAGCGTTTTTTTGAGAAAAAAAAATTGATTTCTAAATGAATTTATCCCAACCTTTTCGTCCTGACTGTATATCACACTCGGATTCATTACAGGTTTATGTAACACTTGACTTTTGCGCAAAATATGACATGATTGGATAATTAGTTTTTTAGTAATACATTTTAAATATTTCACTATGCCGTCATTTTGTTCCGCTGTATTGGATTGTTACCAAAAAATTACCAGGTCATTCCCATATAACCGTTAATGTTTGGCCAAAATTTGAGGTCAGTTGGGTTAATAGTTTTTTAACAATGCCGCGAATTGATAAAGATACAGACAGGCCAGCAAATAGGCCAACGGAATTGAGAAAACATATTTGTTTTGTGCTAAGCTTTAGCACATCCGATCCAAATCTAATCTTAAATTATTTCAGTCGTTATTGCTTTGGCAGTTTTAACGCCTCCCGCGCATCGCTTTTTACATCGTTTCATTTTGTCAATAAGAGTATCTTTATCCTACCACGAGGAGAAACGTGTGCTGCGCAGTTTATTGTTAAGTATTTGTGAATATCATAGTATTGATTTATGAAGTAAAGGTGCGTTTACATTATTAATACATGCACTTTAATTATTGATTAGTACACGTTGGCGTGACGATAATGTATCACTGTTATGTATTAAAAAAATCAATATGGTGTTGTTTGTTGTGCGATTTGATTAATTTTTATATTAAAAATTACGAATACGTGGACAAAATTTGGAATTTTCGATTGGCATCGCCAATATGGTGCCCGGATTTTAATGTTGTGTTATTGTGCTGCAACTTAACTGAAAATAACATTTTAAGGCGTTAAATCGAAATTTTCTGGTCAAAATATGAGACTTCGATTCAAAATGGCATCATAAAAATTTAAGTGGTGTCTACAGAATTTCCGACAAGTATTATTTAATAATAATACTAAATAGTAACAGTAATAATATTAATAATAATAAATAAACATTCTGGGACAACGTTAATAGAAAAAGGTTTAATCTGATAGATACATAGTGGTAAAAAAAGTGTGACAAGTAATTTTTTGAATTTCCGTGTAATAGCCAACATTATTATACTATAATATTAAATCATAATATTAATATTAATATTGCATATAGGGAAAGTAAACATTTTGGAACCAAATTAGTTAGACATTTCGACATTTTAGGTTCTCTAGAACAACAAAAACGTATTTTTTAGACACAAAATGATATCTGTCAAAAAAGTCAATCAAACAGATTACTTCGAAAATTGCAAAAAAAAATAGATAAGATTAATGTCTCGCGGATATTCGATTTTGTGTGTCATAGGCGTATTAAGACGTATATAAAAGAAGATAATATATATACACTATATAAATAAAGCTGTTAAAAATATAAAATATTAAAATTTAAAAAATATTAAATAAAATAAAGAAAATAGTAAATTTGCACGTACAATCGCCCGCTTATTAAAAAAATTTCCTTTACCCGGAACTTCCCTCGTTATGACTTTTTTCTAATTGTTAGGAATAGTAAAGTGTGAGTCAATTTAGTTCAGTATATAGTCACAGTATATATGTGTTACATATACTGTCTTTTCATTTTTTGGGCGCCATTTTGTTTCATCATATTGATATTCCTGTCAATGTGTTTACCATCTTCTTTCTAACTATGCCACCCTTGACTTTTGGGCATGCAATAATAAAGTAGCGAAACGTCGGCAACGTCTTTATTTCTTTATTGGATCCTTACCCCAAATAATACACCACTCTAACACAAGAACAAGAGAATCGTTAACGAAAACCATTTAGAAACTTATATCGCTGACCAACGTAGACTCATAATATGGGTTTCATGCAGGATAGAGAATCACGTGCCCTGCAAGGATGCAACAACATAGTGTTTTGTTTTTTACTGGATTTTAACCCCAAATAATACACCACTCTATCATAAAAACAAGAGGATCGTTAACCAAAACAATTTAGAAAGTTACTATCCGGGAAATATAATATGCGGAGCAACGAAAGTACGTAATGAATGATAATATGGGTTTTATGCATGATATAGGATCTATGTGTCCAGAGGATGCCACAATTAAGTTGCGAAACGCCTACAATTTAAAAACTTGTGTTTTTTACTGGATCTTAACACTAAATAATACACCACCGTATCAAAATGTTTAACATTGTTCCGCCATATTGGAATTTTGTCATCCCCATCTGGCCTTTAATTTTTGGTCAAAATTTGAAGTCAATCGGGTAAGTAGTATTTAAGATATGTCGCGAACTCACAGACAGACCGACAGACGGAATTGATAAAACATGTTTTTTGACATCTGAGAACGCTAAAACGTAAAGATGTGTAAAACCTGAGAGGTTTATTTTTCACGATAACGTACATTTTATTTGGCCGCCATTTTGTTCGGCCATCTTGAATTAGTACCACAATTTTACTAGTTGATCCATGTACCACAATTAGTTATGACACGCTATTTGACGTCAAACCATTAAGCAGTTTTTTTCAGGCTGAATTTTTAAATACTTTAATAAGCCACCATTTTATTTCGTCTTCTTGGATTCGTACCAAAATGTTACCAGTTGATTCCAACATGATACTGGATATTTTTGCAGAATTTGAAATAAATTGGATGACCATTTTTTTAATAATAATTTCAGGTCATCCCCATTTGAGCCTTAATTTTTGACCAAAATTTGAGGTAACTCGGGTAAGTAGTCTTTAAGGTATGCTGCGAACTAACAGACAGAGCGACTGAATTGATAATACATATTTTTTTGCATCTAGTTACGCTAAAACGTAAAAATGTAAAACCAAAGAGATTTTTCACGATTTTAAATATTTTATTGGGCCGCCATTTTGTTCGGCCATCAAAAATTAGTACCACTATTTTACTAGTTCATCCGTCTACCACAATTAGTTATGACACACAATTTGAAATCAAACCATTAAGCAGTTTTTTCAGGCTGAATTTTTAAGTATTTTGTTAAAATGCCATTTTGTTCCGCCATCTTGGATTCGCACCAAAATGTTATTAGTTGTTTCTATCACAATACTTGATGTTTTTGCAAAATTTGAGGTAAATTGTATGCGTAGTTTTTTAATAATAATTTTTTAACGTTTCACTAGGCCACCATTTTGTTTCGCCATATTGGATATTTACCAAATTGTTACCAGGTCATCCCCATATGACTCTTGATTTTTGACCAAAATTTGAAGTCAATTGGGTAAGTAGTTTTTTAGCTCCGCCGCGAACAGACAGACCGACGGAATTGAGAAAACATGTTTTACTTCCCTCGTAAAAGTGAAGTATTGTAATCGTGAAAAAATCACTCACCGAGATTTTTTCAGATCTTCACGTTTCAGTGTCCCTAGATGACGAAAAACATGTTTTTTCAATTCCATTGGTTTGTCTGTCTGGCTGTCTGTTCGCGGCGTAGCTAAAAAACTACTCATCCGATTAACTTCAAATTTTGGTCAAAAATTAAGGGTCATATGGGGATGACCTTGTAACATTTTGGTAAAAATCCTATATGGCGAAACAAATGACGGCCTAGTGAAACCTTAAAAAAATATTATTAAAAAACCACTCATCCAATTTATCTCAAATTTTGCAAAACACATCAAGTATTATATTGGAATCAACTGATAATATTTTAGTACGAATATAAGATGGCGGGATAAATTGGCGTCAGTCAAATTATGTGTCATAAGTAATTGTGGTATAGGAATCAACTAGTAAAATTCTGGTACTAATTTAAGGTGGCCGAACAAAATGGCGGCTAAATCAAAAAGTACATAATGGTGAAAAAATCACCATCTTACGTTTTACAGTTCTTTACATTTTAGCGTTCCTAGATGTCAAAAAAATATGTTTTAGCAATTCCGTCTGTCGGTATCTCTGTCTGTCTGTCAGTTCGCGGCATAGCTTAAAGACGACTTACCCCATTAACTAACAAAAATCAAAGGGCGTATAGGTATGACCTGGTAATATTTTGGTAGAAGTCCAAAATGGCGAAACAAAATGGCAGCGTAATGAAATGTCAAAGTATTATGAAAAAACTGCTTATCCAGTTAATTTCAAATTTTGTATAAACATCAAGTGTTGCTGGAATCAACTGGTAAAATTTTGGTACCAATTCAAGATGTCGGAACAAAATAGCGGTATAATAAAATATTTAAAAATTGAGCCTAAAAAAACTACTTAATGGATTGATTTCAAATTGTGTGCCATTACTAAATGTGGTATAGGGCTCAACTAGTAAAACTGTGTTACTAATTCAAGATGGCGGAACAAAATTGCGGCCAAATAAAATTTTTGTAATCGTGAAAAAAATCACCCTGTCAAGTTTTACATATCTTCACGTTTTAGCATCCCTAGATGCCAAAAAACATGTTTTGTTAATTTCGTCGGTCCGTCTGTCGGTCTGTGTGTCAGTTCGCGACATAGCTTAAAAATTATTTACTCGATTGACTTCAAATTTTGACCAAAAATTAAGAGTCATATGGAGATTGCCTGATAATATTTTGGTAAAAATCCAATATTGCGGAACAATGTTAAAAAATGTTAGTTAAAGTGGTGTATTATTTTGGGTAAAAAAAAATCCAGTAAAAAAATATTTTTTTAAATTTTTCACGTTTCGCAACTTAATTGTTGCATCCTCAGGACATATATATAGATCTTATATCCTACATGAAACCCATATTATCAGTACTTTTACTCCGTTGTGCCCCATATATTACCCAGATATTAAGTTTCTAAATGGTTTTCGTTAACAATCCTTTTGCTGTTATGTTAGAGTGGTGTGTTCTTTGGGGTTGAGATCCAGTAAAAAAAAACTTTATTGTTGCATCTTTCGGACACATATGTAGATTCTGTATGCATATTATCAGTCTTTACGTATTTCGTTTGTCAGCAGATATTTCCCAGATATTAAGTTTCTAAATGGTTTTCTTGTTTTTATGTTAGAGTGGTAGGTTATTTGGGGTTAGGATCCAGTAAAGAAACAAAAGATTTTTTTTAAATTGTCGACGTTTCGAAACTGTATTATTGCATCCTCAGGACACATATATAGATTCTATATCCTGCATGAAACACATATTTTCAGTCTTTACCTACTACGTTGGACCGCAGATATTACGTTTCTAAATGGTTTTGTTAACGATCCCCTTGTTCTTATGTTAGAGTAGTGTATTTAAAAAATACAAAAGTTTTTTTTTAAATTGTCGACGTTTCGCAACTTTATTGTTGCATCCTGAGGACACAAATTTTATTTCCTGCACGATATCCATATTATCAGTGTTTAGCTGATTCGTTAACGATCGTCTTATTGTTATGTTAGAGTGGTGTATTATTTGGGTTTAGGAAATATCTGCAGACCAATGGAGTAGGTTGTTTTTTTTTACTGTATCTTAACTCAAAATAATACACCACTCTAACATAACAACAAGGGGATCGTTAATGAAGACAATTCAGAAACTTTATATCTGGGATATCTGCGGACCAACGGAGTAAGTAAAGACTGATAATATGGGTTTCAATTTAAGATGGCGAAACAAAATAACCAAATAAAATTTTTAAAAAATCAACGTAAAAATATCTTGTTTAGTCGATTTGAAATTTTGCAGAAAAATTAAATGTCGAGTGTGGCTTAGGTAGAAAGGAAATGGTAATATTGGTAGGAATCCAATATGATGGAACAAAATGGCGCCCAATAAAAATGAAGAGACAGTGTATGTAACACATATACACCGTGACTATGAACTGAACTAACTTGGATCGCACTTTACTCTTCCTAATAAAAGTAATATTCATAACGAGCGAAGTTCCGGGTAAAGGAATTTGCCGATATTTTCGTCATCTAGAGAGCCTGAAATGTGAAGATCTGAAGAATCTCTGAGAGTGATTTTTTCACGATTACAATACTTGCCTTTTACGAGGGAAGTAAAGAAAATATGTGTTACTAAGGAAAGTTCAGGGTAAAATATAATGTAGAAATTGGGTTTACTCTAAACTTTCCACGTAGATAATATTTCCTTTATCTATAAAAGGATATAAATCTATGAGTTGGTTTTACCCACTTTCCTCCATAAATATTTCCTTTTGTGAAGAAAAAGGAAAGATAACACAAATATACGTGCCCATTCCATGATAAAAACAGAATGATATATTGCGAGGGAAGTTCCGGAAAAAGCGAATGTGCCGATTTTTTTTTTCTTTAATATATACAAGAAGCAATTATTTTTGTTCATCACACGCATCAAATTTATTTTATTTTTTGACAATAATCCCATTCTACTATATAAAGCGGCTCTAGGGGGGTGAAACAGTCTCTAGGGCAGTTTATTTTAACACAATAGCGAAACATTTTTTAAATTTATTGGTATATGAAACTTTTTCCACCATACAAGGTGGCCCCTAAAAACGAGAATATGTTTTTACTTCATAGAAATATATGTTTTTAAAATAGAATACAACACTGCCTTTATAAGCACCAGTTGAAAGAGAATTTAGTTATGTTACATTTATAAAAAAGAATTTTGCACAGCTTTGTACTAAAGTAATATTTCAAACTCATCGAGAAAACATTGAAAATTTAAATTTTTTTAAATAAAATTTTAAACATGCCCTATTCATGTATCTCACATGAGTAAGGCAATGCAGAATGCAATTATTCACACTTAGTTAAAATATATCTTGGAAAAACTTGAATCTGAAATAGATGTACATAATTTTTTCCTCTTATGTTAGACTCGACTTGAAACAGATTTATGAATGTCTCCACACTTCCAAAAAAAAGATAACTTAAGAGTTTTTGTCAGATGTGTTAATCGTGAAATCAGGGAAAGCTTTTTAAGGTTTTAACAAATCGTGTATGGTATGACCGAACTGATTTTAAATATATTAAGAAATCCTAATATACCAAAAGTTAAATGGGTAGGGTGGTGTTAGCGTGATGAGCGGTGTCTACAATGTTCAAGCAATAATAGAACAGATGCAAGAAAAAGGTGGAAATGTGCATTGTGCCCGTCATAATATTAATTTAGTGATTAATAATGCAGTGGCGAGCTACATTGATACCACAACATTTTTCTCTGCACTATAAATAATTTATAGTTTCTTTCGACTTAGTATTGGAAGGTGCGACCTCCTGATTTCAATTGCAGGTGTGTCAGATAAAACTCTAAGGAAGCTTAACACCACCCGTTTGCCAGGAAGGATATATTCAATTCTCGCAATAAAAATTCACCTAAAAAAATAAGAAATCCAAGAACCTTCGGTTTTGAAAAAAAAAATGGAATTATTTGTAATGCACTCTTTATGTTTAGAAGTTTAAGTTAACTCCGCCTCAAGTATTTTACAAAAAAAAATAATATCGATTTAGTTAGAGCAGCGTCAATTTTAGATTATGTTCGAAAAAACTTTTCATTTAAGAGAAGAGGAGGGAACCGAGTTTATGTGCTAAGTTTCTAGAAAACTTTAAGTAATTGTTTTCCTAACCAGTTTGCGATGTTGTGGGAGTTAGCTCCAAACCTGACCTTAAAAAGGACATAATAAATAAATATACAGCATACAGCACGGGGGTCATGAACATATTTTGCACTGGTACTCACGAACTTTTAGACCCGCCACTGAATTTAACCCCAAAACTTTTCCATAGATACGCCATTGATGGAAGCGCACATAAATGATTGCATTAAATGTACAGGTTTAAAGATATACGTACCAACAGCTAAAAATAGGTTTTTTTTCAGTAAATGCTTCTATAAAGTACATGGAAACAGTATAGTATAAAGAGATAAATGACGCTCAGATTGCAATTTCCGGAACGTTTTTTGAATAACAATTTATGGATATATCTACTACATATCTACTTTATCTAATGCAAGGCCTAGAATGAATTTCGAATTTAAATGGATTCAAATGTCTAAAGTTATTCTTTACTAAACGAATCCCAATTACGCACCGAACATACAACAGGATATCATTTTCCATTATACAATGACAATGCAGTAAATAAATTGAATTGTTTAAATCCTTTTGAAGGAGGAATTTCTTACGCAAATACCGATGAAAGTGACTTTAATGATCTATACCAATGTCAGATTTTTCCAGTTGATTTTTAAAGTGAAGTAAAATCAGAATCACCGGCAATGCGACAAATTTATGTAGAATATAGAGAAACTTATGAGCCACAAATAATTCATTTATGATAATTATACACTAATGGTAGGTTTGCACGTGGCAGTAATTCATGACGTCATATATTACCTTGAAAACTGCAAAGGCACATTTTCATGATTTTTATTAAGGTCGTGACTGGTGTCACAAAATCGAAACTGCTTGATGTTAAGTGGCATGACTGTCGCGCTCATATATATATATATATATATATATATATATATATATATAAGTTTAGAAATATTCCAGTTCTGCGCATGCGCGGACGCGAGTTTGATTTTATATTGGGATTGTAGAAATTAGAAGGAACCAGCACAATTCTCAAGCCGACCACGCCGTATGTTTTTAATGTTTGTTGTTTTTTTAATTTTAACTGAAACTTTTAACAACCTGTCAAATCAAACATTTTGATTAATATTTGTTTTCAATCGTCTTCAGTTAATAAGTTTATGAAAAATAGCTTTAATAATCAACTACTACTCGGCATTTCATTTCTAGATTCTAGTAAAGACGTTTTACTTATGCCTGCACTTTTTGGTAGTTTGGTAGTTGTTACATATGGTCAGAAATGTAAATAAAATAAGCTCCTTCTGTTCTGTGTTCTCGATGCTCTGGAATCAGTATTTGATACTTTCAAATGAAATTTCAAAAAAGAAGGTAAGTTCATCTAGATTCTTTTTATGTTTTTTCATAGACTTCGCAGTAACTATTTTCATGTCCCCTTTTCGGATTTTTACTGGATTTTTTTTAAGTGCATGATATTAAATTGAATTTATTTTAGAACATTTGAATTGGTTACTTGTTGATGACATATATGTTTTTGCAATGTTAGTACAAAACCAAGTAAACTAATAAATATTAATTATTCAGACAGATTCTATCACTGCATATGATGCAGATATGATCAAAAAGAAAATAAGTTTTGGTTAGAAAATTATGAGCGGAGTACTGAAGTAAGTTAGCTCATCAAAAAGAAGGCGTTTGAATCTAAAAATAAATAAGAGACTGCTGAGATAATTAATATACAGGGTGTCCCCCGGAAAAGTAACACATTTCGCGAATTAAAATATCGAAAACGAAAATGATATCGAAATGCGGTTTTTCACCGAATGGCTTAGATTTGCCCCGAGTTTTTTCTTGTCAATGTTGCCAAATTTTCCTATTTATCCTAGGGTCGTGGAGAAATACCTATTTTTTGGGACGAAATTACTGTTTTATTTTAAACAGGACACCCTATATATTTTTATGGTCTTGGATAGCCTGACACTTCTTCTTTTCCAAAATACATGGTTTGGGGATATTTATTTTAAGTTCTTAGATTTTAAAATTAACTTTGTAAACTCTTGCATAATAATTAACCTTTCTGTTTACATGAAATGTTAACTTGAAATGCTTGAATTGCCTTAAATTTAATAATCTTTAAAAGTCGCTCTACTTTCGACGTCATCCATCGCTATCCATTCTTCGTAGTTATGCGACACCATAACTATCAAGTGTGCTTCGGAACAAAAGTATGTAGACGCCGTCCTGTCAATTTTTAATTTCCTCGATTTTTAAAAAGTTTAATCAAATTGAAAAAGCATTTTTAGTAAACACATATGCAGAAACGAAATCCATAACAATATCCAAACCAGATTTCGTACAGTACACCAAAAAAATTCCCCATCCAGAAAGTCAATTTTGTTATGGGTGCAACGGTTTAGAGATACAGGCTCTTCGAAGAGAATCAAGCGACGTAACAATCAAGCAGACGTGCTACTGAGCGAAGTCATAGCTAGGGAAATTTTAAGTAACAATAATTATAAAATATCTATTCATAAAATGGCCAGCACATTGATGATGTCGAAAAGTAAAGTAGAGCGACTTTTAAAGATAATTAAATTTAAGGCATACAAAATTCAAACATTTTAACGAATTATACTCCACGTTTACGAAAAAAGATACTACACATGTGAAAAAATTCTAGATTTAACGAGACAATTTCCTAATGCGCAAATAATAATGTCATTTCATTTAAACGGAGAGGTTAATAGAAACATCATTGCCGCATATGGGGAGAGGAAAATCAGAGAGAATTTGTCGAATTTGTAAAGGGATTCGCCAAAAGTAAATGTTTGGTGTGCGGTATCGTCCACCAAAGTGTACGGTCCTTTT
>JAUTXW010002495.1:0-40000 GCA_030620095.1 Kuschelorhynchus macadamiae
ATTTTATTACGATTTTACAATTTTTAGTTATTTTTCACTGCTTAAGCCTTTTACTCCCCTCCGTAAGGGGGAAGTATTGTAATCGTAAAACAAATTACCCTTTGAGATTTTTTGTAGATCGTTTTAAGGTCCCTATCCTGAACAACATGTTTTGCCGGTCTATTGATGTACTTATGTGTGTGTACTATTATGGCTCAAAAACTACTCATCTGATTGCCTTCAAATGTTGGCCAAAACTCAAAGGACATATGGGGTTGCCATGGTAGCATTTTAGTAAACATTCACACCCGTATTCACTAAAGAGGTTTAAATTTAGACTAGGTCTAACTTAACAGTTGTAGGTTTACGATGACATTTTTCACAATTGAACAAATCATTTTTCTAAATGTCACAATTACAAAATGACAGTGACATAAGCGAAATATAACTGGCGAACTAAGAATTTTGTACCATGGCAACTAGACCTGGTCTATCTCTTAAACTTTAATACGGGGGTCAATGTTGCGGAATATAATGACGGCCTCACACTCATGCAAAAAAAAATCATTATAAACTACTTATCGAATGCAGTTCAAATTTGGCTCGAAATCCGAGTGTAATACTGATAAACTGATACAATTTTTGCGTCAACTCTTTGTAGAAAAATAAAATGACCATCTAATGAAATGTTTAAAAATTCAATAAGAAAAACCTATATATCCAATTGTCTTGAAAGTTTGCAGAAAAATCAAATACATGTGATACAGCGGATGAACTAGTAAAATTTCAGCGCTGCTGAAAAAAATGGCTGCCTAATAAAATGTTTAAATATTCGATAAAATTCCATTCCACCTTCTTCTTATGGAGGAAAATCATAAACATAATTTATTTTATTTACATGTAAATTTCATTTTTAGTTACACTCGGAGGAATGAAGTCGAAATTCTAGAAAATAATCAAATATTCATAAGTCAACCAAATTCAATATATGAGCAAAACTAAAAAAAAATAAACTTTTTCGTATAAACTTTATTTGTACGTCGCAAAATTAGTTTTCTTTACTCTTCATCAAGGAATGCTTTTTCGTAGTTTATTGCTGGTCGGGAAGTCACTGCTAAAATTTGATAGATGGAATTGTTAAATAGATAGAATTATTTCTGTGTTTTTTATTTTTTATAAACATTTTTATTTCATCCTTTTTAGATCTATTTATAAAGAACTTTATTATAAAGGTCATATCTAAAGTTTTAGAGATCTAAACCTAGGTTAAAATTTTGGACGTCCCTATAAAAATAAAGAAGTAGCTACTGGTTGTATATAAAATTTTTCCCTGAATGACTGTACTAAAGTTACACAAAAAGCGCCATCTATACATATTTATAGAAACATGTGCAATACACCTTGTCAAAAATTAAAGAAATTAGTAAAATTGAACTTCGTGTCATTAAAAATACCGAAAACCCAACGAAACACGATATTTTTATAATATTCCCTTTTCTCCTTAACCCCCTCTCCCCCGCTATACACTTCCCTCATTGACTCTAGAAATATTTTGTCCCAAGAATGAAAGTATTTTCAACATACATGAAGAGGAGGTATGCTACTAAACGTATGGTAAAATGTAAAATTCCTTTTTATACACAAAATGTCAAGGCAATATAATAAAGCATTTCTAATTACTCGCGAAAACTCTTAGGTAGAAAAAGATTCAAAATGGCGTCATTCCGCCATTTTTTAAAAAACATGCTTGCTTTAAGACCTCTCCGGCACTATTCTGGATACTTCCTGAAGACTCCATCCAAATTTGGCAAACCATCCCAGATTGATTGGTGTACATACATAGGGTGGAATTGATAACCTCCTTCTTTTTGAAGTCGATTAAAAATAGCAAGAAATATGAAATCGGCTCAATAAGTTTCCGATCTATTCCATTTAATTTTTGAAATTTGTTAGTATTATGCTTCTATTTTCCCTGTTATCTTTATAAAATAAAGAGAAACGGAACTACAGTTATTGCCTTCTTTTTCTTCAGGCAGTAACAGATTATTTGAGATTAAACGACTTGTAAGGAAGGTCAATCATAATTATACGACTGTTCCGTTTCATATAGAGCACCCCGTAGTTGCTTCTAAAGTGATTACGGTGAACTAAGTTGAAAGAATAACAAAAAGCTGAATCAGGTAACGTATCCGTTGCCCAATATACATTACGCGTCGCAATTATGAGGTAAATCGTAAGAAATGGGCGGGCATTATTATATTATTAGATTAGCACAATGGGTTGGGTTTGTTTTATACGGAACGGACCATACTTCCTGGTCCTTTTCTAATAGAACACCCTGTAGTTGATTAAAGTAATTAACGATTTACCTTTTTATTATTAATATTATTTTATTAATTTATTTAAGAATTAAATCACGTAAAGTACAATTAGTTTTATTTTAAAGTAAATAAGAATTACAGACGCCAGGTTATTTATATAAAAAGCAATATGGATAAGTAAAATATATATAAAATAACAAAAAATGTACATCTATAACTATACTTAACTTAGTTTCCTTAAAACATTATTGGCAAATTCAGTCTGGTCTATAATATGTTCATTATAATATTTAAAAAATGTTTCGGATTCTTTAGACCAGCCTGCCGTTGCCCTGATTGTTTCAATACTAGTTCCCGCTTTAATGGCTTCTGAAGTAGAAGCATTGAGCGAACTATATGCCGTAAAGACTTGTGTGTCAAACACCACTTAATTTTAAGGTTGTTTTAATCTATCTAGATTTACTCTGAATAGATGCAACTTTATGTGGTTTTTTATGTGCACTAAAGTTGTAATATAATGATATTACCTCTAATACGTTCGGTTCTCCTAATATAAAATGATAATGTGGAGATGCACAGAGTTCAGGCTTATCCCAGAAATACGGTAATATTGACTTCTCTGTTCCTTGGAAGGTGATGCATTTTTTAATAAATCAAATATTAAAATATCAAGTCTAGTATTTAAATCGGTAATATTGTTAGCCTTTATTTCTGAAAGGGTTTGTAATCCGTGACCAGTGTAGAGAGCTATCAAAGTAGCTAATTTAAAGGTTTAATCTTAAATTTTAAATCTTTAAAGATATAATATCAGGATTCCATGTGGTTTTATATTTAGGAAAAACGGGCCTCAATCTAAAAACATCCTTTAAAAATCTATTAATTATTTTTCCTCTATCTATTAAATTAATAGCGTATCTGAAAGTATTTAGAATCGAATAACTTGCACCCTTATTATACTGATCACTTAAAAAATGTATGACATTCTTAGTAGATGGCTTATATATATTCGACATGTTAAATTTACATAAGTTCCATCACATTTTAAGAGCTGTATTGTGACATTGTATTTTTGCTCAATGACGAAGATATTATATCACTGGCATGTCCTGAAATGTTTCGTTTCCCTGACAACCAAGCTGCAATACCCTGATTGCAGCTTCTTCTTCCAAAACGGATGCCTGGGGTTAAATTACTAATAAATTTGGATTAGGAGAAAAATAAATGGGTGGTGAAATTTGTAATCTTTTAAAACTTGGATATTAGGGTTGTGCTTCCCAATGTGGGACAACAACTACCCCCACCCCTTTCGGCAATTAGTTTATTAAACTATTGCTACTAAAGATAATGGTGGAAAAACATAGAAAAAGAAGTTCCTCTAACTAACTGTAAAGGCTATCACAAAGTAGTCTTGATCTCTTTTCCAAGAAATATATTTTTTAAACTTAGCGTTGATTTTTGATGCAAACAAGTCAATTTCTAGGGTGTCGAAACTTAAGGTAATTTTACTAAATATGAAAACGTTTTCAGATTCGGAATCTGTTTCCATATTCTTTCGCGACTCAATATATATAGCAAAAATCCATATATTTCGAATTTCACACCACTGTCAAATATTTCTAGTTAATTTCGAAAGTTTCTTATACCTTACACCTCCCATACGGTCAATGTAAGAAATAGCCGTGGTATTGTCAATTTTAAGTAAATTGCACGGTTATTTTTAGATTTCTCGAAATATTTAAGCCCTATACAAACAGCCAACAACTCTAAATAGTTTATGTGATGATTAACTTCTTCTTCTACCCCTAAAACCGTGAATCTTTTCTCCTTTGCAGAATAGACCCCAGCCGGTTCTAAATGTAACGGAATATATTTCAAAATCATAATCGTTAGGTGTAATTTTATCATTACTTGTAAGAATGCCATGCCAATGCAAATCATTAATTATGTTTTAGTTTTGTTTAAAAATGCGTTTTAAGGAGGCTGCGGCAGTGTAAATTGGCAGCATTTTTCAATGACTAATTTTTGATTATATAAAGAGTAATTTAAAAAATAGAACAAGACGATTCTGGGAAAATCATCTGCCAAGTCGAATCTGAACTAATTAATGAAAAAATATTATTATAAATGAGTTCTTGAGTCTAGGCTGTCAGCGCGCTTTCATTAATATTTATTTATTGAAAAACGCTTTTCCTTCTCAAATAATAATATTTTTTCAGTTTTTGTGTCTAAGCGAAACGTCTGCAAGGCAAAAATCCAAATTATTTTCCAACAGTGAATAGCTGAAATTATTGCTCTTGGAAGTAATTTGTGACGAGCAAGTGAAATGGTTTCAAAATATGGAAATATATAGCGAGATTCAAGTGGTAATAAAATTTTAACTTCTCGGGAGTTTAAAAGAAAAAGGTTGTATAAATACAAGTAAGTAAATAAAAACTGATGTTTTATATAACGTCTAGTTTATAAATACTTTATATTTATGAGTACTTCAAAAATTGTGGTCAGGTATAATTGGCAAAAGTTGTAGCATTATATTTTTCATGAGCTAAATTGTTTCATTTGGTGAACAGTTTAATTCACGCCGATATATATTAGAAGTAATTTGGGTTGTCTATTAGTGGGATTTATAACGCAATATTTAATTTTAGGGTGGAAATGTCGTTTTTTTTATAATTTGTACATAAATCAAAACAAGTAATTTACTTCATATTTATTTTTACGTTGCCATCCAGATAAAATCACAATATTTGCCAATCATTTCAATATTCAAAGCAGGTAAAGGAATTTTATATTTAATATGAACATATCCTTTTGGTACTCTCAAGTCATGGATTCACGGCGTCGACTTGCGTTTCTACTTTCGGTTTTCAGTTGCAGTGTTGCCGAGTCGAGTTAATGATTTTTCTTAAGTTTCACGGTGAATTTGAATTTGCCGCTTCCTTTCATGAGTCACTTTACTGACTATTTTCGTGCTCGACCTTCTTGGATGGCCAACGGTCTTCATCCCTTGGTATCGTCATTCCGGTTGGTAGTCGAGGTACTTACAACACCTCCATGTGTTGATCCGAAGAAAAATCGGGAATCATCCCGAATATACCCAGTAGTGGTGATTTGAATTTTTGTTTCTTCGCATGGATTAACTATCTGCTTTATCTGAGAGCCAAAGTAAATTTTGTGTTTTCAAGCAATCTTTGGCCATGCCGGAATCAAGCGTTTTGGAGTTTTTTTTTGTATAGTAACTTTGAGATTTAGTTAAGGTAAGCCGCTTATAATAATTTCACATACCTTCTTCTTCGTTTTGAAAAATGTTCTGTATTTCCCAGTTTTCGTTTTTTTTTGGAGTTTTGGCATACCGTACCGTACCATGAGTTTTGAATTATGGTCTTAAAAGAAACGTAATCTGTTATCCCGCCTAGATTTCTTTATTTGATCCAGTTCTGTTCGAATGCTGTTAGTTCCAGACACTGTAACTGTTCCTGTGGTTTTGAAGTGATCCTCTTTTGATGTTTTTATGCAGCCCTTGAAGTCCTGACATCCCTGGAAGGATTTATAAAGGCCAGATAATATTTTTTTATTAATTATCAATTTTTATTCATTTTTTTTACTACAAGCATTATTTAATATTATACATTTTTACATTTGATTTACAGTTTTATGCTATTTAAAAGTGAACCAGTTAATTAAATTTTTCTTTCTAACTTTCATTTATGTAACAATAATTAAAGGTGTTAAAATTATTAATGAGTTATGTGAACTATAGTCGGCTATGGGGCTTATTTAATTTTCTTTATGAAAATATTGGCATATTAAATTCCTCTTTTTTTTACCTATTTTGAATTATCTTATTTAAATTGTACATTTGCTATATAATATATGGTGTCGTAAGTATAGAAAATTTACCTCATATTTTCATTTATCCTGCCTACACTCACCTAATTTTTATTTCAGTTTTTTTTTGTGCTATAGGAACTAGCTTAGGTTAAAGTTTATTTATTTTGGTTTCGCAGTTTTCCTTTATTAAATATATAAAAAAATATTCCTTGAATAGCTTTGCAGTATGATATTTATTAAAATTTATTTATTTGTATATTGGTGGATATAACAGATCCCGGGGGTATGATTTTATTGTTTTGGTTTTGAAGTTACCACGTAATATAGTACTGCGATTTTTTTGTTTCTTTATTAAGATTCAAGTTTAAAAAGTATACTCTAATATTGGGCTTAGCTATATTTTTTTTACTTCATTAGCTATTGAATTGGTAAAGAACTTATTGAATAATCGCCACAAAATTTGGTTTTGTTTTTGTAAAGGTATTGCAAGTAACATTTGAACTTGATAAAATTTTTATTTTGCTTAGGATACTACTAGAGTATTCATTTTTATTTAGATATTAGTAGATAAGTTGTAATTTTAATCTGGCAAAATATTAGTGATTAAGAATATTTTTTTAATATTACTTTTTTTTGCGTGCAACACTTATACAGAGTGTCCTAAGTTTCAATTTTTACATTGATTTAAATTTAGGTTCGCTTAGAATTTTATTTTTTTTAGAAAATAATATAAGCATAAATTATTAAAAATGGAAAAATATTTTAAACCTAATCTTTTATTGAAAGACGAGTTAGATTATGAACTTAGAATTCGCGCGATAGTTACGGACAGAAATGTGAATGATAAAAGGAAGATGCTTGCGCGGCTTTTAGACAAAGAACGTCAATCTAATTCAGATGTTTTAAAATTAGTTGACCATTTTTTTGATTTTGATAAAGAAAAAAATGAAATAGAATATATAACAGATTCTATTAAGAACTTAATATCAGATTTTGAAGGTCCATCTTCTGATTCGGTTTATCTTAGAGCCCGAACGCGTATTTTACATCTCACTCAGCGAATTTTAAGAATGTCTTTTGATGAGAATGAGATTAATGTAAGTCAAAAATTAAAATTCAAAAATGAAGCTTATGCTTCAGCAATGTACTTAGATGCTGACTTACACGATACAGTTAGGGAACCAGATTTAATTGTAAATGATCCTGTATTACAACCTTCTAGTTCAGGTGTTATGCAATCACAAAGTCTTCCAAGTTCAAGTTCTTTAAGTAACAATTATTTTAAGGGCACTCCAGTTCATAAGTTAGGAATTACGTTTGATAGTAATCCAAAAAATGTGATGTCTTTCATAGAAAGAGTCGAAGAAATGGCTCACTCTAGACATATTTCTAAAATAGATTTGTTCGAATCAGCTAGTGATTTCTATTCTCACAAAGCTATCTTTTGGCTACTGCATGTAAAACCATCCGTTGGTGATTGGGATTCTTTGATTGCGAAATTAAAGTCCGACTTTTTGGATTCTGATGTAGATGATGATACATGGAAACAAATTAGGGAGAAAAAACAATCTATTTGTGAACCAGTTGTTTTGTATATAGCTTCCATGGAAGGTCTCTTTAGTCGATTATCTAATACTCCAGCCAAAGTAACGAAGGTCAAATATATTATACGGGGTGTACAAAAAGAGTATCGTCAACGGTTAGCGTTACAGGATATATTTACGGTCGATGAATTAAGTAGGTTATGTAAACGCTTAGAGCAAGCTGATATTTTAGGTCTTTCTTAAACTTCATCTACACGTCAGGTGTTAGAATTTAATAAGGATGCGGAAAGAAATAAAGAACAGAAAGTAAAATTAAGTAATAGGAAATTTAATAGAAAAAATAACAACAATAATTATAACGGTAAAATAAATTCCATAAACCGCAAAATCATAACAACACTGATAGTAATAGTAAACCTAGTAGCACAGGTAGTAGTGTTTGCTGGAAGTGCGGTATACCGAACCATACGTTTAGATACTGCCGACCTAACATAGATAAAAAGTTTTGTTTTAAATGTGGCGCACCTGATGTCACTTCGAAAAGCTGTTCTAAATGTTCGGGAAACGACCGAAGGGAAAACGTGTAGTTGACTCGCGTCTTGCCTTACCTTCAGAAGTCAACCAAAGAGATAGTAATTTAAAGAGTAGTAAAAAGTCTGTAAATACTTCTGAAAAAAATAATTTCTGTAAGAAATTAGCTCCCGTTTTCTTGATCAAGAATAACGATAACAGGCCTTAGTTGTCGGTTAAATTGTTTGACCAAAAAATTACTGCTTTGTTGTAATGTAACCATATTAAATACTTTAAATTTAAAAATTCACAGTTCGTCTCTGGAACATGTTGTAACAGCAGACGGTGCTAAACAAAAAATAAGGGGAGTTGTTAATCTACCTATTATTATGGGGGAATTAGTGCAACTTTTGCCTTCCTGTGTAGTACCTTCGCTTTCACATTCTTTTATTTTTGGTAGTGATTTTTGTAAAAAATTTCAAGTTAAGATAGACTTTAAAAATAAGGAGTGGTACTAGTAGAGTAGTGATCTATCCGGTTGTGTTCTCTCGACGCTTTAAAGGGAGATAAACAAGTACAAGCTAGGAATATTATTGATTCTTTTGAAATATTGAGTAGTAAAAATAGGTTAGGTCTTACTAATAAGATATCAATGAGTATTGATACAGGTGACGCTAAACCTTTCAAATTAAGACAATATTTAATGAGTCCTTTTATGTTAAAAATCGTAAATGATGAACTTGATGAAATGCTTAAGTTAGGTGTAGTTGAACCATCCCAAAGCCCGTGGAATAGTCCGGTACTGTTAGTGAAAAAATCAACTGGTGAATACAGGCTTTGTTATGATGGAAGAAAATTGAACCAGTTCACTCGTCATGATAATTACCCACTTCAAAGGATTGATAGAATTCTCAGTTCATTGCATGGTGCTAAGTTTATTTCTAGCATAGATTTGCGAAAAGCTTTTTGGCAAATTCCATTGGATCCCGCTTCTCGTGAGAAAACTGCTTTTACCGTCCCATCAAGGGGTCTTTTTCATTTTAGAATTCTTCCCTTTGGACTTTGTAATAGTGCTCAGACTCAACAAAGACTTGTAGATGCTTTGTTTGGTCCTAAATATGAGCCTAACATCTTTACCTATTTGTACCATATAATTATAACTTCGGAGAGCTTTGAGGATCACATTCGTCTTCTTGATGAGGTTAGGGATATTTTGTCGGAGGCAAATTTAACAATAAAGTTGGAAAAATGTGAATTTTTTAAGACACGACTCAGGTATTTTAGACCATCCACTACTACAGAGATTAAGAGGTTTATCGGCATGTGTAGTTGGTATGGGAGGTTTATTCATAACTTTTCATCTTTGGTGTCTCCAATAAATGATTTACTGAGAGGCAAGAAGAAAAAGCAAGCGATCGTTTGGTCATCAGAGGCAGAGGAATCTTTTATAAATATTAAAAATGCTCTTATCGCCGCTCCAATTTTATGTTCGCCTGATTTTACAAAGACTTTTACTATTCAATGTGATGGTAGTGATACAGGCCTAGGTGGTGTTTTATCGTAAGAAATCGACGGTGGTGAAAGGATTATTGCGTATAGTCTCCTCTGGCTTAATAATCTTAAAGATCCGTCAGGCAGGTTAGCCAGGTGGTCGGCTAAGTTACAGCAATATTCATTTGAACTTGTTCATAGAAAGGGTGCTTCTCATAAGGTCCCTGATGCACTATCTAGAATTCACTCGCATTTTCCAGATTGTAATGAAGCCGCTATCATTGATCTACCACTCGACGAATCAGATATTTGGTATTCTATTCTTCGGAATAAAATAAGTCAGGATCCTTCTTGTTATCCTCAATGGAAAGTTGAAAATAACTTTTTATATAAGTACATCCCTAACAATTTGCCGATTATTAGTAATATTTGTGAATGGAAACTTGTAGTACCGAAAAATTCTCGTGCTTCAGTTATTAAGAGTTGTCATGATCCACCTTCATATTCTCATTTTGGTTTCTATAAAACTCTTTCACGAATACAGGAAACCTTCTATTGGCCCAAAATGAAATATGACATTAATAAGTTTGTTAGGTCTTGTAAAGTATGTCAGTCACAGAAAATTACCAATTCTTCACCTTTGGGTAAGATGGGCAAGGAAAAGTGTGTTCAGTATCCATTTCAGGTAATTGCCGTAGATATTATGGGCCCGTTGCCGAGATCTAAAGGTGGAAATTGTTTTTTGCTTGTGGTTACTTGTTGGTTTTCGAAGTATACTCTTTTATTCCCGATGGAAAAAGCTGTTGCTTCTACTATAGTGAAGTGGTTGGAAAATAATGTATTTCATATTTTCGGAGTACCTCAAATGATCATTTGTGATAATGGGTCTCAGTTTGCTGGCAAAACGTTTAAACAACTAACATATTTGTATAAAATTAAGATATGGTTTACACCACGATATAGGGCTCAATGCAATTTCGTGGAACGCACAAACAAAACTGTTGGTACTGCTATCAGAAGTTATATTAAGGATCATAAAGATTGGGATCTTCAGTTGTCAAAGATTCAGTTTGCCATAAACTCAGCTAAATATGAGGTTCATAATTTTGCTCCATCATTGATTATTTTTGGAAGATACGTTCGAATATCTGGTGATTATTACGGTCAAGTTTTAGAAACTAGAGACATAGAACTCGATTCTCGTGATAGGAATGAGTATGTTAAGGATATTTCAGGTTTAGGTAAAATTTTTGAAGATGTGAAAACGAAATTAACGTTGGCTCATCAACGTTATAAGAAATCGTTTGATTTGCGAAGGAAGGATATTCAGTTTAAAGTTGGAGATAAAGTTTGGCGTAGGAATAAAGTATTGTCAGAAGCACTGTCCAGATTTTCAGCTAAGTTGGCACCGAAATACGTTTTGTGTAGAATAATTAGTAAGAAGTCACGTTTGGTATATGGTTTAGAAAATATAGATGATAGTTTACCTGCCATGTTAATAATTTGAAACCATATTTTGGTTCAAATTCTGACGTTTCCGTATGTTAGGAAACTTCTGTATCAAATTTCAGTTTTTGCTTTTCTTGGCCACATATCTTTTTATGTGCAAGATTAAGGCATTTTGTTGTGCTTGGTCACATATTGTTTAATGTGCAAGATGTAAAGTATTTTTGATAAGAAATTTCTGAGTGAAATTTCAGTTTTTGCTTTTCTTGGTCACATATCTTTTTATGTGCAAGATTAAGGCATTTTGTTGTTTTTGGTCACATATTGTTTTATGTGCAAGATGTAAAGTATTTTAGTAAAGGAATTTCTGAGTGAAATTTCTATGAAAATATAGATGATAGTTTACCTGCCATGTTAATAATTTGAAACCATATTTTGGTTCAAATTCTGACGTTTCCGTATGTTAGGAAACTTCTGTATCAAATTTCAGTTTTTGCTTTTCTTGGCCACATATCTTTTTATGTGCAAGATTAAGGCATTTTGTTGTGCTTGGTCACATATTGTTTAATGTGCAAGATGTAAAGTATTTTTGATAAGAAATTTCTTGAGTTTTTGCTTTTCTTGGTCTCATATCGTTTTATGTGCAAGATTAAGGCATTATTTTGATCCTGGTCACATTTTTCTTACTGTGCAAGTAAGGTATTTTAGCTGGAAAATTTCTGAGAAGATTTTTTTATTCAGCATGTGCAAGGCTTTAGCAGTTTCTGTAAGCTAAGAAATTTCGAATGAAATTTCGAATATAGCCAGTTTATGTGTAGGATTTAGGTAATTTTTGTTGTTTAAGGGTACCCACACTACTTAAGGTTACCTGTATTCGACGTCGACCTAAGTTTTGAGCTCAGTTGTTATTTTTCTATCGACATTGCAGTTTCCGGTTATATTTTAGAAACGATAGTTATTGGTTATGTTTAAGATGATGTTCAAAAGTTATATTTAAGATGAAAGGAGTTATATTTTAGTTATAAGTCTTATTGTTGGATTTATTGGTTGTGTATAACATGTTAGATCGAATGCAGACGACGTCAGTAAGTTAAATACTTTTCAGTATTGCTAAGACGTTTACTTGTATGTTTAGCCGTTTAAAAGAGTATATCCTGATCATGACCTTACCGATTTTGACCTCCCGATTTTGACCTCCTGATTTTGACGCTTTAGGCCGTATGGTACGCGTAGTTATCAAACTAAACGGAAAGTATACAAAAGAAACTCGTTACAACTCGTTCTGAGTAGTTTACTATAAAATGTGTTGAAGTGGATGTTTTTATAAAAAAAAAATATTTAAGGGATAATATTTTTTTTTCTTTTTGGAGGAGGATGGTGTAGCATTATATTTTTCATGAGCTAAATTGTTTTATTTGGTGAACAGTTTAATTCACGCCGATATATATTAGAAGTAATTTGGGTTGTCTATAAGTGGGATTTATAACGTAATATTTAATTTTAGGGTGGAAATGTCGTTTTTTTTATAATTTGTACATAAATCAAAACAAGTAATTTACTTCATATTTATTTTTACGTTGCCATCCAGATAAAATCACAATAGTTGCCAATCATTTCAATATTCAAAGCAGGTAAAGGAATTTTATATTTAATATGAAGATATCCTTTTGGTACTCTCAAGTCATGGATTCACGGCGTCGACGTCGACTTGCGTTTCTACTTTCGGTTTTCAGTTGCAGTGTTGCCGAATCGAGTTAATGATTTTTCTTAAGTTTCATGGTGAATTTGAATTTGCCGCTTCCTTTCACGAGTCACTTTACTGACTATTTCCGTGCTCGACCTTCTTGGTTGGCCAACGGTCTTCATCCCTTGGTATCGTCATTCCGGTTGGTAGTCGAGGTACTTACAACACCTCCATGTGTTGATCCGAAGAAAAATCGGGAATCATCCCGAATATACCCAGTAGTGGTGATTTGAATTTTTGTTTCTTCACATGGATTAACTATCTGCTTTATCTGAGAGCCAAAGTAAAGTTTGTGTTTTGGGGAAAAACCTGGATTTTTATCCAGCAATCTTTGGCCATGCCGGAATCAAACGTTTTGGAGTTTTTTTTTGTATAGTAACTTTTAGTTAGATTTAGTTAAGGTAAGCCGCTTATAATAATTTCACATACCTTTTTCTTCGTTTTGAAAAATGTTCTGTATTTCCTAGTTTTCGTTTTTTTTTGGAGTACTCATCCATGGTTTTCCCTCTCCTTTTAAAATCCACATGGGAGTCGAATCCTAAGTTTTGGCATACCGTACCGTACCGTGAGTTATGATTTATGGTCTTAAAAGAAACGTAATCGGTTGTCCCTCCTAGACTTCTTTATTTGATCCAGTTCTGTTCGAATGCTGTTAGTTCCAGACACTGTAACTGTTCCTGTGATTTTGAAGTGATCCACTTTTGATGTTTTGATGTAGCCTTTGGAGTCCTGACATCCCTGGAAGGATTTATAAAGGCCAGATAATATTTTTTTATTAATTATCCATTTTTATTCATTTTTTTTTACTACAAGCATTATTTAATATTATACATTTTTACATTTGATTTACAGTTTAAACGATTTATGCTATTTAAAAGTAAACCAGTTAATTAAGTATTTCTTTCTAACTTTCATTTATGTAACAATAATTAAAGGTGTTAAAATTATTAATGAGTTATGTGAACTATAGTCGACTATGGGGCTTATTTAATTTTCTTTATGAAAATATTGGCATATTAAATTCCTCTTTTTTTTACCTATTTTGAATTATCTTATTTAAATTGTACATTTGCTATATAATATATGGTGTCGTAAGTATAGAAAATTTACCTCATATTTTCATTTATCCTGCCTACACTCACCTAATTTTTATTTCAGTTTTTTTTTGTGCTATAGGAACTAGCTTATGCTAAAGTTTATTTATTTTGGTTTCGCAGTTTTCCTTTATTAAATATATAAAAAAAAACAGCGTGGCGCCCTTTTAGTAGTCTACTTGGATTATGTAATGTATTTTTTTAAGATTTACTTTTGATTTTAAAGAACACACCGAAATTTAATAATTAAATTCTAATATCTAGCATCAAAGTTAATTTAATAAAATTATTTTTCATTTACCCCCGAACCCATAGTGCTCTCCAGATGAAAAGCTGCCGTTAGCTGAGCGTAATAAAAAAAAACAAGGGGTATGATACGCTACAAAGTTTACATTCTTATAATTAACTATAACACATATTTTTGTTATTTAAAAAGATAATAAATGCAACATGATATATGCTCTTTTTATATTAATTTTAATTCAGGTAGGTCTTGAGAATTATTTTAAATAGCAATAAGAAAAAGGACCATTACCAACTGATTTACTGACTTTATTCTTGGTGAATCAACTCCAAAAGTTCCGGCATATACGACTAATAATTATTTAAGATAAGAAACACAGTAAACACTAATGTCATTAAATTATTGCAGAATATATAATTTTATATTGTATTTTAGTTTGGTACCTTAATAATTTTATCAAAATTGAAATTATTACACCTATTCAGTTCAAAAAGTCATTTTCTTACGATTTTCATTGATAAGTATGACGCAGCGCGGAGATTTTCGTCGTCAATCACACCACCTCAAGTATTTGTTTTTTGCAATACTAAGAAACCGAATTGTGTTTACGCGCGTTGAAGAGGGTCGATCCATCGAGTACAAAAAGCATTCAGGGAAGTAGGAAAGATAGTGCAATGTTAGGGTATTTCTTTTTGAGCTATTTTTAAATATAACTAGATAAAGTTTATTGTACTGGTTTACGTATTTTTATAATTAACGGAAGTCTTTGTTTCCTGAAGTTATTAAGCCACAGAAGAAGCACTTCCGAACTAAATAAAAAAAATTAAAACATATTTATTTTTAATACTATCCTAGTGAAAAGTAATTATTAGTTAGATCGCTAGGTGTATGGCGACGATGAGACAGCAAGGTAGAAGCTATATTTGAAAGTTTGAAAATTAAAAAAGATGTTTTTAATCATCTAGTTAGCAGAGTGCGTGTAAAATAGTATCATCAAAATTTAAATCCGACTTTGCGTGTTTACTACAAATAACAGTTTACCCAATCAATTCAACAACACTGTTTTATGACCAATTTACATATCGGTGTACACCCTGCATTTCGACCCTCGGCCACAAAATTACTCAAAAATCTGGGTTATTTACTAGTCTTGAGGATTGAGTTAATAAATAGGGTATTATTGTGTAAAACTAAATCTGATTGATAATCTTATTAACAAACACTGACCGCACGAATTCAAAATCAGTTTATATATATATATATATATATATATATATATATATATATATATATATATATATATATATATATATATATATATATATATATATATATATATATATATATATATATATATATATATATATATATATATATATTTTTCCTTGGATTAGTCTTTGGTCAACCTCAGAACTACATATTTTTCGGGTCAAATAACATATACAGGATGAGAACTGTAAGTTTTTTTCGATATAGCTCAAAATCAACTTGTCTTAAGGTTATAACAACATTTTTAGCCGGAATGTTATTAAACGAAGTATTATGGATTTCGATTTATTGTTAGTTATTTTTCTTGAAATAATGAATATAATATTCGATTTTCATGATAAAACGAGATAAAACTTGTAGGATAGCGTTTTCGCACAGGAAAATTTCTAGAATTTCGAAACAAATAGTAAGTGTCGATTTTAAGTGAAATTTAAATTTTTTGTTATATTAAAAATAACATTTATTAGGAGCCTATGAGATTTGCCTAATATCATGTGTCCGATCATAGGCATCGTGAAAATGTATTTCAATGGAAACTTTGGAACGATTTTAGATATTTTCCCAAATTCGGTATATTTATTTTGGCCAAAATAAATATGTTTTAATGACTTCTCAACATTATCCAACTTTCAGCAATGAAAGGAGGAAGTTAAAGATTCTGTATATTTCTCGCATTTTCACAATTGATATAAAAATATTATAAATAATTTTTAGTTATTTTTCTCTTTTTAAGCTTTTCACTTTCTAAGGGGGAGATACTGTAGTGCTAATAAAAGTATCCATTTAGATGTTGCAGATCTTTGCGTTTTAAGGCCCCTATCCCGAAAAACTTGTTCTGCCTGTCTGTGGATGCACTTTTGCGCGGTGTAGCTCAAAAAATACTTATACTTTAACATTTTCGTAAACATTCAATAAGGTGGAATATAATAATGGCCTCACAAAGTGCAAGGCAAATAATTATAAAGAAATTACTTATCGAATGGACATGTAAACTCATTGTGGAAAAACAAAATGCCCGCCTAATGAAATGTTCAAAAATGTAATACGAAAACTTGAAATTTTGCACAAAAATCAAATGTGAAACAGGGGACAAAATATTAGCGTGAATTCTAAACGACTAAACAAATGGCTGCTTAATACATTATTTAAACACTCGGCAAAATTCTATTTCACATTCCTTTTAAGGTGGAAAATAATAAACAACATTTTATTTTTTATAGACTATGTAAATTTCATTTATACTCGAAGAAATGAGAGAAGAAGAATAATAATAAAAAGAAAACAAGAAAATAATCAAATATTAATGTTAACCATATTCAATATCTAAGCAAAAGTAATAAAAAAAGCAATTTTTTCACATATATTTATTTGTTCGTCTCAAAACAAGGGTTTTTAACTCACCACCACCTTTATCGTAGTATATTGCTGGTCTGGAAGTCACTGATATAATAGTTGGAAAAAATTCAGTTCCACGTCATGCACCAAGTTTTGTGAAGAATAAAACTTTCTGAGAAATTACAAATAAGAAAATGTTCCATACCAATCAAACTTAATGGACCACGCTGTATACCAGGATTACAATGTCTATTTTTAGTGCTTTTTTATTTTTCTATAATAGTTTTTATTTCATCCTTTCTTGTTCTATTTATAAAAAGCTTTGGACAGACGGACCGATTGAATTGATAAAAATATTTTTTGGCATCTAGGCACGCTAAAACGTGAAATTATGTAAAAACCTGAGAGGGTGATTTTGTCAAAATTATAAAATTTCTTATTTCACCGCCATTTTGTTCCGCCATCTTAGGGTATAGTAAAACAGTTTAACGATCTCTATACAACAATTAGTTATGACACACAATTTTAAATCAGTCCATTCAGTAGTTTTTTCATGCTGAATTTTTAAATATTTTATTAAGCCGCTATTTTGTACCGCCATCATTCATACCAAAATTTTACCAGTTGATTCCTACATAATACTTGACATTTCTATAAAATTTGAGATAAATTGAATAAATAGTCTTTAAGTCATATTTTTTTTAACATTTAACTAGGCCGACATTTTGTTTTGGCATATTGGATTTTTACCAAAATGTATATAATACTTCATTTTTGGCCAAAATTTGGCGTCAATCGAGAAGTAGTTCTTTAGCTGTGCCGCGAACAGACAGACAGACCTACTCAATTGAGAAAACATGTTTTTCGGCATCTAGGGACCCTGAAATGTAGAGATCTGAAAAAGATTTTTTCACGATTACAATAATTCTCTTTTACGAGGGAAGCAAAAATTATTTATCTTGAATTCTTATAACAATATTATCAGTTTTTGTCTATATCATACTTAATGCGTGTAAAAAATTTGAAATTACCCTAATAAGTAGTTTTTTACGCTGATTTTATAAATATGTTATTTGGCCGCCAATTTGTTTTGCTATCTTATATTCATACCAAAATGTTACCAATTTATTTCTATATCACTTGTTTTTTTGTAAAAAAATTGGGGAAATTAGATAATTAAATTTTAAGTAATATTTTTTGTAACGTTTCACTAGGCCGTCATCTTGTTCCGGCATATTGAATTTTTACCAAAATTTCAGGTCATCCCCCTATGACCTTTAATTTTTGAATTAAATTTGAAGCCAATCTGATGAGTAGTTTTTAATCTTTGTCTCGTATCAAACCGACAGACGGACCGACGGAATTGATAAAACATTTTTTGGCATCTAGGGACGCTAAGCCGTCATTTTGTTCCGCTATCTTGGATTCGTACTAAATTTTTAACATTTGATTTCTACATAATGCTTGATTTTTGTGTAAAATTTGAGATAAATTGGTTACGTAGTTTTTTAGTAATAATTTTTTCTGCATTTCACTAGGCCGCCATTTTGTTTTGTCTTATTGGATTTTTACCAAAACGTTACCAGGTCGTTGATCAACTTTTTTTAAAATATGGACCTATTTTTTTTTATTGCGTTGTTTATATATTTTTAAAAATATTGTTTTATTTCATGCATTTTTATAAACCTCCAAATCCATATCCTGATATTTTTAACCTTTTCCGAGATAATTAACTGTGACAGACCAACCGATAACTAAGCCTAGCCATAAAGTTCCCCGTTTTTATATTTTGATGTACTTATCGCTAAAAACCACCATATAATGTCTATTAATTCAAAGCTCTAAACACCAGCTGTCATCCGCTTCTAGTCAAAACGATTTGTCGAACACTAGTATACAAATATGTATCTGACTTTAATATTTAAATTGTTTGTAAATAATTTTTTCTCTAGTAATCTACCTAATATAGTGTTTAAACTTATTTAATACATAAAGAATAAAAGCGTTTGTTGCGATATTTGTTAGGATAGTTGTTGCTTTATCATACATTTACGTATTAACCGATAGTGTCCTGAAAAAGCACATTGTAAAATTTTTCCCCAATTTTTTTTTCATTGATGTTATTCAATATCGGTATCTGAGTTGCTTACTATATTAACATATTTTAAAATAACATTTTCATTTTTGTACAAATAAAGTTTATTATAATTTGCAGGTGCTTTTTATTAAAATTTTAAAGCGTATATTTTTAAACAGGAATTATTTCGTGTAGTATGTCCGAAACCTCTTTACTGCTGTTCTATATTTTACTCCACGGTGAATCGGTGAAATCCTTCTAAACGCGCCGCTCTCGTAGGGGTTTCGCGCGCTTGGAGATAATCTAGGAATCTAAAACATATTTTATTTACTATGTATGGGATTTATACCTTAGTATCTTTTGATTGCCTGATAGAATATTTGATACTACTAGTTCATAACTCTTTCTAATGAAAAGAGGATACATGGTATCTTTATAGCTTTAAACTGATAGGTATTTTAGGAGGTTGATTGGGGTTTTTAGGTTTACGTACACGTACATAGGTATCTGGGTCATGGTTAAAGATATTGGAATGAATGGATTTAAAGGTTTAAAAATCATAAAATAATATTTTGGGGTTTTATTTTCAATTCTATTTCGTTACATTTTAAAGGTTTCACTAAACATTAGCATCTTTACAAATGATTAACTAACTATTAAATAACACAGTCTTCGAGCTATTCTTTAAAAAATAGGACATTTATTTTTTTATTTAAAGTTGGCACCCCATAATTTTAAGACTATCCAAATATACAGCGAGTCCTTTGATTGTTTTGAAGATAAGGAACACTTTTTTGGAGTTAATAAAGGCAAGATATTTTTAATAAAAGAATTCAGTGTTTCAAAAATTCCATGAAACTATTATTTTTCAAATCGAGTTAAAGTGTCTTTATTCTTCGAGGTACGCGGAAAAGTAATTAAAAAAAGTTGTCTGGAATAAATGTTAACTCCATATTGAAATCCCGTCATACTATTCATAAAAATAAGTAGATGAAAACCCATACAAATAAGTTTTTGTGGCCGACAACCCAATCAAAAGATGACACTCTATAATGTACTAAACCTAAAGAGAAAGGTGAATTTTTTGTGTTATGTTGTATTATGGAATGAAGTTTTCAATTATCACAAATAAATTTCATGTTGCCATTTAAAAGAAAAAAAAATTGAAAAGATTTTTTTGTTACTAGCATTCCATCGTTTAATCTTCTGTGGTACAGTTTACATCAAAATATCCTTAAACGATGGATGCATGGTGATACATTTTTAAACATATGGATATTTCTTGAATAAAATGTGTCAGTATGGTACATCGTGGGAACGATAATTTTTCACTGAATCATAATTTAGAATAATTATTTTTGCTCTGATACTGGTTAAAGTATATTTTTATCACAAGAAATCCGTCTACTAAATTTCAAATATTTTTTTTCAAAATAAAAGAAAGATGGGGCAGAGGTATATACTGGATCTGGGTCACCGGTGTATCAAATCGGAAGAATTTTCGGTTTTGTTGTCGGCGAAACCTCAAACCACAAGGAAAATCTTTTTTTTCTATAAAATTTTTTTTTCAGCTATGCTACCAACAGACTGATGGAAATGGAAAACATGTTTTCTTACCACTGCTTTTCGGTGAAATGGAAATTTTCAAAACCTGCGACAAATGATGTAATCTGACGAAAAACGAGAACTTACAGCGTATTGACCTATGTTACTTTAATACTATTTTTGATATTTTTGAAAATGAGTTTGTACTTTGGTATTCTAAAACAAAATGTGTCATTTTTACATGAATTAATTGAAAAACTCGTTAGTGTTGGGCGTCACTTATCAAAAATCCCAAAAGTGACCATATAATGATTAAATGACCGCGTCACTTTCTTAAATGACCGGTAGGCGGTAATTTTTTAAAAATGACAGAAAAATGCGAATTTTTGAATATTAATACGTGAATGATTTAAAATGCCCGTTATAAGTGACCGATTTATAAATGAATATTAATTTTAAAAAAAGTATTAAATGTCTTTTTTATTTAACAGGATCAACTTTGTTTGGTGTCAATTGAAAGATTAAGCATACTTTCGGACGTTTTTAAAAATGACTGTATAAGTGTCCATAAGTGACCGAGACATAAATGTCATACGTGGCCAATTTTTAAATGACCAGTCATTTGCCAACAATATTAAATAATTTGGCTTTCTCCAGTGTTGATTTTTTTGGAAAATCCAAAAAAATTTTCAATAGTGATTCTGTGTTCGTAATTAACTAAGACGAAGCTTTCTATGTATAATATTCTTATCAATAGATGAAGCAGATTTCGATTTTCGTTTTTAATTGGTAAGTTTTGGAATTTTCTTTTACTTTTTTTCCAAAAATCTTATACTTCCTTAAAAAATTTCTAGCAAGGCTTACTGATGATAATACCTTAAAAATTCAACCGTGTAATTCAAAAGAACCGAAACGGTCAAATTTCTCACTGCATAAAGAAATCTCAATGCATTGATATACGATGTTTAATATTTATTACCAAAGGTAAACGCGCTACACGTGTTTCAGTTTTATTAGACGTCATCAGCAGGATAGTCTAACCAAGTTAAAAGATATAGGAAGCTATTGAAATCCTAGAAAACAAACAAACGCGGATTCACTGACAGGAGCTAGCCACACATTTGCAAATTCAGCCAGAAAAAACCCAACATTTGGGGTAAATTTCTGACGTCTCCACGGAGGTGACCTAGCTACCTGCTGTGACATCCAGGCTCAAAGTGATAAATCAAAAGAGGAAGATGATTGTGCGGATGAATTTTTAAAAAGAGAAGGAAAAATAAATCATGGGCATGTCCGCATGAAAAAAAAATTGTGAAGTTTGGTAACGACGCTACACGTGTTTCAGTCTTATTAGACTTTATCAGCAGAGTAGTTTAACCAAGTTAAAAGATATAGGAAAATTGTTGAAAATCCTAGAAAACAAACAAACAAACGTGGATTCACTGATAGGAGCCAGCCACACATTTGTAAATTCAGCCAAAAATAACCCAAAATTTAGGGTGAATTTCTGACGATTTCACGGAGGTGACTTTAGCTATCTGCCGTGACATACAGGCCCAAGGTGATAACTCAAAAGAGAAAGATGATTGTGCGGATGAATTCTTAAAAAGAGAAGGAAAAATAAATCGTAGGCATGTCCGCAAGAAAAAAAAATGTGTTATGTTTGGTAACCGCGCTACACTTGTTTCAATCTTATTAGACGTCATCAGCAGAGCAGTTTAACCAAGTTAAAAGATATAGGAAAGTTGTTGAAAATCCTAGAAAACAAACAAACGTGGATTCACTGACTGACAGGAGCCTGCTCTGCTGATAAAGTCTAATAAGACTGAAACACGTGTAGCGCGGTTACCAAACCGCATTAATCAGCACAATCATCTTTCTCTTTTGATTTATCACCTTGGGCTTGGATGTCACAGCGGGTGGCTAAGGTCACCTCCGTGGAGACGTCAGAAATGTACACTAAATTATGGGTTTTTTCTGGCCGAATTTACAAATGTGTGGCTGGCTCCGGTCAGTGAATTTTCATTTGTTGGTTTTCTAGGATTTTTAACAACTTTCCTATATCTTTTAACTGGTTAAACTGCTCTGCTGATGACGTCTAATAAGACTGAAACACGTGTAGCGCGGTTACCAAACATCACACATTTTTTTTTTCTTTCGGACATGTCCACGATTTATTTTTCCTTCTCTTTTTAAGAATTCATCCGCACAATCATCTTTCTCTTTGATTTATCACTTTGGGCCTGGATGTCACGGGAGATAGCTAAAGTCACCTCCGTGAAATCGTTAGAAATTCACCCTAAATTTTGAGGTATTTTTGGCTGAATTTACAAATGTGTGGCTAAAGTCACCTCCGTGAAAACGTCAGAAATTCATCCTAAATTTTGGGTTATTTTTGGCTGAATTTACAAATGTGTGGCTGGCTCCTGTCAGTGAATCCACGTTTGTTTGTTTGTTTTCTAGGATTTTCAACAACTTTCCTATATCTTTTAACTTGGTTAAACTACTCTGCTGATAAAGTCTAATAAGACTGAAACATGTGTAGCGCCGTTACCAAAGTTCACAACATTTTTTTTTCTTGCGGACATGCCCATGATTTATTCTTCCTTCTCTTTTTAAGAATTCATCTTGGACCTGGATGTCACGGCAGGTAGCTAAGGTCACCTCCGTGGAGACGTCAGAAATTTACACCAAATTTTGGGTTTTTTCTGGCTGAATTTGCAAATGTGTGGCTGGCTCCTGTCAGTGAATCCACGTTTGTTTGTTTTCTAGGATTTCAACAACTTTCCTATATCTTTTAACTTGGTTAAACTACCCTGATGATGAAGTCTAATTAAACTGAAACACGTGTAGCGCGTTTACCTTGCCTCACCATCCAATCGGAAATAAGTATTAAACATCGTATATCAATGCATTGAGATTTCTTTATGCAGTGACAAATTAAACCGTTTCGGTTCTTTTGAATTACACGGTTGAATTTTTAAGGTATTGTCATCAGTAAGCCTTGCTAGAAATGTTTTATAGGAAGTATAAGATTTTTAGAAAGTAAAAGAAAATTCCAAAACTTACATATATATATATATATATATATATATATATATATATATTTATATATTTATATATTTATATATATATATATATATATATATATATATATATATTTATATATATATATATATATATATATATATATATATGTATATATATTTATATATATTTATATATATTTATATATATATGTATATATATTTATATATATTTATATATATTTATATATATTTATATATATATATATATATATATATATATATATATATATATATACATACGTTTGTAATACATACACGTCAATTACGTTTGTTTACTTTTCAAAATGTCAAATTTAAAATTTTGTACTGCATATGAAATTCGGGATCAAAGTTTTTTTGGGGTTTGGAGGTTTTAATTTAAACGAGTCACCGTTTTTAGTTAATAATAATTAAAATAAAGTAAATTGAAAATTATCTAATTGCATAATAATCGAGTACGTCCTAAGCCGTGGCTGTGTGTTTTATTTTCAACGCCGTCATTCGCCGTATTAGTATTTGGAGCACTGACGGAGATGTCAGTCGAATTTCCTTAAATGCTTAAAAGTTTTTTGCAGCGGGTTTGGGAAGGAGGTTTGAGCCCCATTTTATCGATGTTTTGAGATGGTTTTCTTTCGAATATGACAATATCAATAAACTAAAAATGCTGCTACTCAATTGCTTGACTTAAGTACAGGTAAGGAAAAACACCAAGAGAAAAATGAATATTCTTTAAAGAGTTCTTAGTGAGAGGAATATTTTCATGATTTTTTTTTTGCAGGTTCTATACTGATTTGTATTAAAGTGAAAGGAACATCTGCTTCAGATTTGACATCTGTGTAAGTAGTAATTATTATAAGAAAATGATATACTCTTTGATACGGCATTAAATATTTAGAAGAAATGAATGTACCATATACATATTAACTAAGCTCCATTTAATTTCCTACATAATATAGAGTATACAAACATTGAATGTAACTTTTATTATCTGACAATAATCACTTAAGAAACTTTAGATCTAATACGTCATTATGCCTGTGATATTCTCGCATCGTGAATATGCAGATATGATATTCGTCTATGGCTTCTGCAATGGGGTCGCAATTCAAGCAGTCGCGGAGTACCAGCGTCGTTTTCCAGATAGAAGGAGTTTTTCAACAAGTTTTCACTACTGCTGGAGAATTTGGGATGTTTCCAAGTGCGAAAATTGTATCTGAAAGGGAATCGGGACCCAACGTTGAAGTAGAAGAGGCTATACTCAGTGCCGTCGAAAATGATCCTAGCGTAAGCACTAGGCGGATTGCAGATACTTATCAAATTACACAATCGTCTGCTTGGAGAAATCTTCACATTAATTGTTTATACCCATTTCATTTACAACGGGTTCAACATTTGCAGGAGGGTGATTTTGAGTTGAGAATGCAATTCTGTAACTGGATTAATGAAGATCGAAGGTTGTATAGGTATGTTTTGTTCACTGATGAAGCACAGTTCACGCGTGATGGTATAAATAATCTTCACAATGAACACCGGTGGTCCTATGAAAATCCTCACCCTACAGTAGAACATAATTTCCAACATAAATTTAGCATTAATGTGTGGTGTGGAATGTTAAATGGTCATTTAATTGGTCCATTTATAATCGACGGTAGTCTTACAGGAGAAAAATATTTAAACTTTCTTGAAAATCACTTGCGAAACCTATTAGAAGATGTTCCCCTTAATGTAAGACAAAACATGTATTTACAGCATGATGGAGCCCCTGCACACTACAGTTTACTTGTAAGAGATTTTTTAAACCAAAATTTTCCAAACCGATGGATTGGTCGGGAAGGTCCGTTTAATTGGCCACCTAGATCGCCAGACCTTAATCCTTTGGATTATTGTCTTTGGGGATGGTTCAAATCACTGGTATATTCCACTAAAGTAAATACAAGAGAAGCATTGTTGGATCGGATAACAAACGCAGCACAAACACTAAGAAATGTGCCCGAATGTATCCACAGAGCAACCCGAGCTATACACCATAGAGCTGACCTGTGCTTAGAAGCAAATGGTGGAATTTTTGAAAATTATAAAACGTAACCTAGATTTTATTAAAAACAACTTAATAATAACAATTTTAATAAAAATCAAATACCTTTTGTTTAGTTTATGTCTGAGGCACTGAATACACACCTCAAAAAAATGTGTTAGTCTTTCATTTCAAAGCTTTTGTGCCAAGATGAGCTGAATATTAGGATCGTACATGAGCTGAATATTAGGATCTAGTAGGCTGATTACTCGCTTGTTTTAACATATTTTGACGTTTAATTAACATTAATGGCGCATGTCATTTTCTTTGGTGCATTTTATCAAAAACAAATAATAACATATTTTGTGAATTAAGCTTGAACTTAAGTTACTGTAGGTTAATTAACTAAGTAATAGCAAAAAGTGTTTCTGTTTGTTGCTAAAAAACATCAGTATGCCACCAGTTAGACACTGCACTGAAGTTGAAGCGGTGCAAATTGTAACTCTATATAACGAAGGATATAAACAGAAGGATATCGCACGACGTCTAAGGAGAGGTCAATCTACAGTATCGAATATTTTAAAAAGGTATGAAGAGACTGGAAATTACGTACGTAGACCTGGTCAAGGGCGCAAGAGATGTACAACAGCAATTGATGATCGATTTTTGATACTTAATTCTACACGAAATCGCACATTGACATCGTCGCATCTCAAAAATGAATTACTTAATGTAAGACAAGTTAATGTAAGTTCAAAAACAGTTAGGCGAAGATTAAAAGAAGCAGGTTTGAAGCCAAGACGGCCCGCCAAAGTTCCACGTCTTCTCCAAAATCACAAAGTTCAACGATTAGAATTTGCTAGAAGGCATATTCAGTGGGATAACGAAATATGGAAGAATGTTCTCTTTACGGATGACACCAGGATACAATTATGGAAGCCCGATGGTCGAAACCACGTCTACAGTTTGCTCCCTGCAATCTCGTAGAGACCGTTAGTTTTGGCGGTGGCGGTATAATGTTCTGGGGCGGTATTTCTTGGGAGGGACGCACCGAACTTGTGGAAGTGATTGGACGAATGACAAGTGACTTGTATATTGAAAACATTCTTCAAGAACATGTTTTGCCTTATGTCGGCCATATTGGATATGAAGAATTCATATTAATGCACGATAATGCTCGACCGCATGCCGCTGATATAGTGACTAATTACCTTGATGCGGTCCACATTCAAAGATTAGATTGGCCACCATATAGCCCCGACTTAAATCCAATAGAACATGCATGGGACTATCTTAAACGCCGCATACGACGAAGAAATCCCGTTCCAAATACAATAGACCAGCTTCGGATTGATGCACAAGAAGAGTGGAATCCAATTCCTCAAGAATATATCCAGAACCTCCTTAGCAGCATGCCGAGAAGAATGGAAGCAGTAATTAGATCTCGAGGCGGGAATACTCGTTACTAACTGTGCTTTAATTTTAATCAAAAAACTTGTAATTGCCTTCCAATTATTATTTAAATAAGATGTAAATATCCTTAATTTTTATAACGTTTAGCATTAATTTTTTTCACGATCTTCTTCTGGTAAAAACTTAACATTGTTCACTAAATTTTTTTAAAATAAACAGTTTCTTGCAAATGGTAGCATTTAAATAACTTGATTCATCAATTTTTTTTTAAAGAATGAAAAATAAAAAATATTCGATAATTTTGTCCATGAGTGTATATATATATATATATATATATATATATATATATATATATATATATATATATATATATATATATATATATATATATATATATATATATATATATATATATATATTTCCAAAGTGCTGTATGATTAACTGATTCATTGTATTCATTATTAAATTATTATAAACAAGAACAACTCTCAACATCATTACCGCGCTTCTTTGCAAAACTGGTTGAATATGTATGGCCTTTGTTAATATCATGCCTACAATTAAAGATGCATACATGTAGTTGAAACTGTTGTAATAATATCTGAAATATTAGGGAACTAAATTTATTTTTTTTCTTTATAAATATCTCTGGCATGTCCAACGTGCTATTATATCTTAACATGGTAAACTGACTGGTATACCTATGGCACTTATAAGATAATGCCCACGGGCATTTACTTTTGTTTTTGAGGGAACCAAGTGATGCTCCAAAAATAGAGAGGGCGGTGAAAGAAAAAAATGTCACGTGGATTTTAAGACATACATTTGAAGTGAAAAAATTGAAATAATAAGACTAAGATTCTTTTTTGAAAAAATATATTTTATTATAAAAATATCTTTATTTTACTTAGAATAACTTTAAACAAATATATAAGTAATATCTATAAAGTAGTAAAAGTAATCAAATCAATAAGACTTATAAATTTTTTGGAACATTAAATTGATTAGTTGATATCTGGGTAATACAAGTTATAAGATATTTTTTCTTGTTTGCAGTTTCAAGTGCATACTTAAATCATGCGTCTTTAAAGCCTTTCACAAATTTGAATGATTCAGGTTATTATGTCTGAAAAATATTAAAACATGTTAAGTTATTTATTATATAGCGCTTTTGACTCTGCATATTTAAAAATTCTAAATTCAATTGTTTTTGAGATATGACATTTGAAAAATGACAATTTGATATTTAGAAAGGCTGTAAAATCTAAATAATTCTACTAGAGCAGAAATTGTATACTCCTACCTCAGTTTTGTATGATCTTTCTTATAGTCCCGTAAAAGGGAAGTATGGTAATCGTGAAAAAATCACCCTAAGAGATTTTTACAGATCTTTGCCTTTAGGGTTCCGGGATCCTGAAAAAAAAAAACATGTTTTCCCATTTCCATTGAGATTTAGAAGAGTAGAAATTATGCACTCCTACCTCAGTTTTGTATGGTCGTCCGTGTGGTCTCGTAAGAGAATTCTGTACGAAGAAACTTGTTGGTAAAGGTGAATTTATTGATTTTTTTTTATCAGAAAAACTCTTTCTTCTTTTTAGACTAAAAGCTGATGCTATAAGAAAGACCTCGGAAAGACCTTAAAAAACTAAGCATGTAATAAAAAAAATGTTATTATATTTAAAGAAAATTACCATCGATGTTAGCATCTGAACCTTGTATGGTGATAGTGTTAAAAAGAAGCTATAAATAATATTACATATTTTAATATTTCTGGTCGTATTTCTGTCAAAATGATTATTCAATCTTCATTGAATTTGGGTAAACTTATAGGTTCCATATATTTTTTAGGCAGTTGTGTTGTAGGCCAGATTTCTTACCATGTATACTTTTTTTTTCGAAAAATGGATTTAATAATAATCATGTATTTATTCCTGTGATATTTGTTGACTTGCACACTGCCTTAACAAATAAAATACCAGTTCTGGATGGCACAATTTCGTTCAAGTTGATAAGAAATATGACAATTCAGAGTAATACTAGTAATACCTGGAATTTTGAACTAGAAACAATTCTGTATTAAAAAACATGCCAGTTAAAAAAGAGAGGAATACACATTTGGATGCTTATTTACTTTACTTATTTTTGTTACATTTTAGAAATATTGTTATAGTGGTGGTATCAACTTTTATTTTTTAAATAAAACACCAATTTCTTCTGGGTTTTGAATTTTGTCCCAGATTCTAGCTATTTGTATGTAGTATCTTTACTTGTTTTTGAGATTTTGACTTCTGAAAATTTGTATTTTCATATTTGGAGAGGATGTAACATCACAAAAACAGATTTTGCTTATTGCAAGAGATAGAAAAATGTTAAATATGAAAAGTTTTAGACAATTTCGTTACAAGCCTAATAGCACCTGCAGGCGAATTCTAGCCATTATGTTCTGGAGATATTTAGAAACGAATAATATATTGCATTTTTAAAATTATGCAGTAACTTTTTTAATCCTAAAATTTTTTTAAAGTTGTAAACATATTGCCAAAGCATTTTTTTGTCTAACATTTTATGGTGCTGTCATATTTTGAATCTGATGTTTCGTAAACAAGGGGCCATCATCAACTTTTAAATACACACCTGGATTTTTTAATTTGTTTTGTAACAAACCTTTGCATTCCAAAATCCAATGATGTAATGCACTCATACATTAAAAGTATTTAAAATTTGAGGAAATCAAGGTTATCCCCCTCTCTCTAAAACACTGTCTCTTATGGGAAAATCTTAAATATGTGCTGTCCAAATATTAAGTCTGTTATATTATTAGTGTGGGAGGTCAAATGCTTGTTAAAAAAAATTACATTAGCATACATTAGTACACTGAATTACTTGAGAACTGAAAACTAATATCCCCAATTTTTTCTTACTTTTCCAGGAATCTGTATGTACATTTTTGGTCAAGATTGAGAATATATAAAAGGTCAATTTTTATTTGTTTGTAGATACAAGACTAAGATATTTAATATGTTACATATGCATAGCCATGCGCAAGAATTATTTTCTCACTAGAAAGCAATGCTTTAGTAAATTAGGTTTATTATGAGACTACACTACACTATGAAAGTATTAGTATTAGCGTTGATTGAAGGAAAAAGGAAGATGGGCAACCTTATGGGCGAATTCATGGCAGTGCTGATTTCATTCCACTATATATTTCAGCTGCTGTACAGTGGAGCCGCTGTACGGCAAACGCATAAAACACCCATTCACAGTCGTTCGGCTCTCGCTGTGATGACCGTGGGCTGCGGCGCGGCGTTGATCGGGAAACGATGAGATTCGTGGAAGACGGTGCCGCGCAATATTATTATGGTTTATTGATCACCCAACGTTATTATTTAATCCAACAAAAATTATTCTATCGCTTTAGCCGTTAACAGGGCCGTAGCAATTATAGGTCTTGACAATAAGAAAAAAACTTTGTGTTATTTTATGACTACAAAATAAAAGAGATTATTTTAGATACGATTAAATCTAAATTTTAATTTACAAATTATTGTTACTTACCTTTTTTAAGACAAAATTTACTGTTTACATTATTCTGAACTAGTAAATGTACAGGGTGTCCCAAAATTGAGCGTTTTTCCAATGTTTCTGACAAATAAAGCCCGTCATCAGTGCTAATTTCTGATGAGGACCGAAACATCGGGTCAGAAATTTAATCACGTCATATTGTCGAGAAAAAAAAATCTCAATGAGAATGAATTTTTAAATAACCGGAGTAGAACAAAAAAGTGAAATATTTTTGTTAGGTACTTCTTTTTTGATTCTAATAAAAGAGGTAGAGAGAAATATATTTAACATTTGAATTACCACATTTTTGGCTTCAAGATAACGTAGATAAATGAATTTTTGACTCGACGCGGCTTTCTGTTCCTCGGCTATTATTATTAACTAGCATTGATGATGTTTTTTTAGTCCGAAATATCGGAAAAATGTTAAGTGTGATACGCTGTTGGATTTAGAATTAAAGTTACTATTTATAAAGAAGGTAGAGAAAATATCCTCAATTTCAAAACGGCATTTGATTGAGCACAAAACTGGGCAACTTAGCCACAATTTAAACTTTTCTATATCTCGTATAGCTTTTCCCAATGGTCACCCTAGAAATTGGAATACCCTGTACACCATGTGAGCGATTTTCCATACGTTTTTTTAAATTAAAAATTAAAGAAAAATATTGTTCATAAAAGATTTTATTTTTTTTTTACAATGACAAATACAATTTCAAAATTTTCAAACAGAACGTAATTTAGAAATAATACATACTCAAAACAGTAGGTAAATAAATATGCAATGTTTGCATTAAAAAGATAATGAAAATTTAGAAAAAATGTGAAATAAACTTACATTTAACTACTAAATAGGTACTATCCATAAATACTGAATACATACAATTTACGCAACTGGTCTTCTTTTTACTTCCCTCATAAAAGGGAAGTATTGTAATCGTGAAAAAATCACTCTCCGAGATTTTTTCGGATCTTCACTAGGGTTCCTAGATGACGAAAAACATGTTTTCTCACTTCCATCGGTCTGTCTGTCTGTCTATTCGCGGCGTAGCTAAAAAACTACTTACCCGATTGACTTCAAATTTTGGTCAAAAATTAAGGGTCATATGGGGATGACCTGGACATTTTGGTAAATCAAATATGGCGAAACAAAATGGCGGCCTAGTGAAGTATTAAAGAAATTAGTATTAGAAAACTACTCATCCAATTTATTTAAAATTTTGCAAAAACATCAAGTATTATCTCGAAAAGTGGTAACATTTTGGTAATAAATCCAAGACGGCAGAACAAAATGCCTGCATAATAAAATATTTAAAAATTCAGCCTGAAAAAACTACTTAATGGTTTGATTTCAAATTGTGTGCCATAAATAATTGTAGTATAGGGATCAACTAGTAAAATAGTGGTATTAATTCAAGATGGCGGCTAAATAAAATGTTTGAAAAAATCACCCTCCCAGGTTTTGCACATCTTTACGCTTTAGCGTCGCTAGATGCCAAAAAATATGTTTTATCAATTCTGTCGTTCTGTCTGTCAGTTCGCGGCATAGCTTAAAGACTACTTACCCGCTTTGCTTCAAATGTTGGTCAAAAATTAAGGGTCATATAGGTATGACTTGGTAATATTTTGGTAAAAATCCAAAATGGCGAAACAAAATGGCGGCCTATGAAATGATTTTGAAAAAACTGCTTATTCAATTTATTTCAAATTTTGCATAAACATCAAGTATTATGTTGGAATCAACTGATAAAATTTTGGTACGAAACCAAAATGGCAAAACAAAATCCGTATAATAAATTATTTAAAACTGCAGCCAGAAAAAACTACTTAATGGATTGATTTCAAATTGTGTGCCATAACTAATTATTGTGGTATAGGGCTCAACTAGTAAAAATTATGTTACTAATTCAAGATGGCGAAACAAAATTGTGGCCAAATAAATTTTTTGTAATCATGAAGAAGATCACCGTCTCAGGGTTTACATATCTTCACGTTTTAGTGGCTCTAGATGTCAAAAAACATGTTTTATCAATTCCGTCGGTCCGTCTGTCGATCTGTGTGTCAGTTCGCGACATAGCTTAAATACTACTTACCCGATTGACTTCAAATTTTAAAAATTAAGGGTCATATGAGGATGGCCTGATAATATTATGATAAAAATCCAATATCACAGAAAAATGTGAAAAAATTTTGTTAGAGTGGTGTATTATTTGTAGTTAAGATTTGGAAAAAATAAGTTTTTTATAAATTGTCGATGTTCTGCAATTTAATTGTTGCATCCTCAGGACACATATATAGATCTATATTGGGCATGAAACCCATATTATCAGAACTTTTACTGCGTTGCATATATTTCCCAGATATTAAGTTTCTAAATGGTTTTCGTTAACAATCCTCTTGTTTTTATGTTAGAGTGGTGTATTATTTGGGGTTAGGATCTAGTAAAAAAAAATGAAAGTCTATTTTTAAATAGTTGACGTTTCGCAACTGTATTGTTGCATCTTCAGGATACTATGTCCAGTATGAAACCCATATTATCAGTCTTTACGTATTCCGTTTGTTCGCAGACATTTTCCAGATATTATGTTTCTAAATGGTTTTGGGTAACGATTCTCTTGTTATTTTAGAGTGACTTTTAAATTTTTAACGTTTAACTTTATTGTGCATCCTCAGGATACAGATTCTATATCCTGCATGAAACCCATATTTTCAGTCTTCACCTACTACTTTGGACCGCAGATATTTCCTATATTAATTTCTAAATGGTCTTCGTTAACGATCCTCTTGTTTTTATGTTAGAGTGGTGTATTATTTGGGGTTAGAACCCAGTAAATGAGCAAATGTTTTTTTTAATTGTCGACGTTTCGCAACTTTATTGTTGCATCCTCAGGACACATACATTTTATACTCTGCATGATACCCCTTTTATCAGTCTATACCTACTCCGTTGGTTTTATATTTCCCAGATATTAAATTTCTAAATGGTTTTCGTTAACGATCTTCTTGTGGTTATGTTAGAGTCGTGTATTTTTTTTGGGTTAAAAATATCTGCGGACCAATGGAGTAGGTAAAGACTAATATGGCTTTCATGCAGGATAGAAAATCTGTGTCTGAGGATACAACAATAAATTGGAGAAACGTTGTTTTTTTTACTGGATCCTAACGCCAGATAATACACCACTCTAACATAACAACAAGGGGATCGTTAATGAAAACCATTCTGAAACTTATATCTTAATATCTGGGATATCTGCAGATAACGGAATAGGTAAAGATGAATAGATGGGTTTCAATTTAAGATGGCGAAACAAAAAACTCTGGCAAAATAAAATTTTTAAAATGCAGAAAAATTAAACGTGAAAATGGGATACTTATTGAATTTATTTTAAATTATCCCCAAAAGTCAAATGTGGCATAGATAGAAAGGAAATGATAAACATATTGGTAGCTTATCCAATAGGAACAAAATGGCACTTAATAAAAATCAAGAGACAGTATATGTAACACGTATATACTGTGACTCTGTACTGAACTAACTTGGATCACACTTCACTTTTTCTAATAAAAGTAATAATTCATAACGAGGGAAGTTCCGGGTAAAGGAATTTACCGATTTTTTACATACTACATCATGAAAGTTATATTTAGTTATTTAATTAAAAACTTTAACGCGCGCTATACATGCAGATTTTTAAATATTAGTATATATTTGTTAACGCCATTTTGCTGCTATTACTTAAACAATTATGCGTGAAACGACCAAAAAAATCCTTGTGCTACTTTATTAATACAAAATAAAGCAGATTGTTTTAGGTCCACGTTTAAATCGAAATTTTAATTTACAAATTATTGTTACTTACCTTTTTTTAAGACAAAATTTATTTTTTTCATTATTCTGAACTAATAAAGTTACAGGATGTCCCAATATTTCTGACTACCTACATCAGTGCTAATTTATGATGAGGAACGAAACATCGGGCCAAAAATCTAATCACGTCATATTGTCGACGAAAATAAATGGCAATGAGAATGGATTTTTAATTCCGGAGTAGATCAAAAAAGTGAAATATTTTTGAATTAGGTACTTCTCTTCTGATTCTAATAAAAGAGGTAGAGACAAATAAATTTTACATTACCATTACCACATTTTAGCCCGTTTCAAGAATGACGTAGGTAATTGAATTTTTTTACCTACGCGGGCTTTCCGTTCCTCGGCGTTCATTATTAACTAGCATTGATGATGGTTTTTTAGTCTAAATATCGGAAAAATGTTAGGTGTGATATGCTGTTGGATTTAGAATTAAAATTACTGTTTATTAAGAACACAAAATTTTTTACTACTATTTAAAAAGCAAAGTTTATGATGATCGTTCGGAGATTAATCGTCGAATGGCAAACTTAATAACGTATTTTGGTAGAGGGAAAAAGGTGGCTGTGATGATTTGACATTTATTGAAAATATCTTTTTAAAAAACTCGGTAGAAAATTAAAAGAATTTTCAAAATCTCTATTTTTCCGGATATCTATTAATATCCTCAATTTCAAATTTGGGCACTTTTTTACAGTTTACACTTTTCCATATCTAGTATAGCTTCTCCCTCTTAGAATTGGGATACCCTGTACACCATGTGAGCGATTTTCCCTTTTTTTTAATGAAAAATTAAAGAAAAATATTGTTCATAGAAGATTTTATTTTTGTTTACAATGACTTAGGGCATAGATAAGTAAAAGCAAAGTTGAAATAAAATGACTTTATTTCAAAATTTTCAAACCAAACATGTTCTTAAAAAATAATACATAATCAAAACAAAAGGTAAATAAATATGCAACGTTTGCATTAAAAGAAAATGAAAATTTAGGAAAAATGTTAAAATAAACTTACATTTAACTACTAAATAAGTACTATCCATAAATATTGAAGACTGCAATTTACGCAACTGGTGTTCTTTTTACTTCCCTCGTAAAAGGGAAGTATTGTAATTGTGAAAAAATCACTCTCCGAGACTTTTTTGGATATTCACGTTTTAGGGTCACTAGTTGACGAAAAACATCTGTTCTCAATTCCATCAGTCTGTCTGTGTTTTTTTACATACTAACATAAAAGTTATATTTAGTTATTTACTTTTAAATTTTATCGCGCGCTATACATGTAGATTTTTAAATATCAGTATATATTTTTGTGAATGCCATTTTGCTGGTATTACTTAAATAATTATGCGAGAAACGTCCAAATTTCTGCTTAAGGTATTTTTCCTTAAATTATTTTCGTGAATTAAACACATGCTAACGAGGTCCCGCGATTTCGTTCGCATATGACGCTAACGAAAGGGATATAAATAGGTAGGTACTTAAGAGGGCTTGAGAGATTTTGTTTATAAATTATTTCCGATTTTTTGGACCACACTGTATACATTTTTAAAAATATGTAAAAAATAAAATGAAATATATTTGATCAAGCGTTGTGTTGAAAAATTAACCGTTTTTAAATAAAAAATATTGTATTATTTAAGGCCCCCCCTTAAAATTTGATTTTGGAGCAGAATCGTGATTAATCAGTGGCCCAATTTTTTGAAACACTATAAATTTTTAAGAAATCTTAAAATATGTTAAATAACCAAATAAAATACACGAGCTTAAGTGTTTTGCCAAAAAACCAACCGTTTGTTTAAATAAAAAATAATGTAATATTTAAGGGGCAGTTTCACCGCTGAGTTTTGAAAAATTCCTTCTTATCCAACCTCTACATTCTACTACCAACCCAAATGAATGTTTTTTCGTCAAGCAGTTTGAGCAGAATCGTGATCAATCCGTGACCGATTTTTTTGAAACACCCTGTATACAACACAAGAAATAGATGTGAAAGGTCTCGGTTACCAGACGATCATTTAAAAAAAAATGATATAAATCGGTGCAGTACAACTCGCTCCCGAACATGCTGAAAACTTTAGCTCAGTGTTTTAAATATATAGATTTTACAACAAATATTAAAAAGCATTATCACGTTTTTTTTTTAAATAGCAAACGATTGTTTTGTTGTTTTGAATTATTTCACTGAATTGAAATAGTAAATATTAAACTTACCATCACGGTCAGGAAAGGAAACTAAAAAATTATGTATTCGACAAAATTCTTATTTTTCTATGTGGTTTATTTTCCAAAACTTTATTTTCGTGACTATGCGTTCCTTATTCTTTACATTGATACATACCGCCATTTTGTTACGTCATGTTGAATTCGTACCAGTTTTATCCTTATATCACAATTAGTAAAATAAGATTTTTCTTGCGTTCATTTAAAAAGAAATATTTGTTTTGCCATCTTGAATTCGTACCACAACTTTACCAATTTATCTCTATATCACATTTAATGCATGAATACATTTTGAAATTAATCTAATGAGTAGTTCTTTCAGGTTGATTTTTAAATATTTTGCTAGGCCGGTATTTTGTTTTACTATCTTATATTCATACCAATATATTACCAGCTTATTCCTATGTAACACTTATTTTTGTCCAACATTTGAAGAAATTGGATAACTAGTTTTTTAAATAATCCTTTTTTGAAGTTTCTTAAGGCCGCCATCTTGTTCCGGCATATTCGATTTTTATCAAAATATTTCTAGGTCATCCCTATATGACTCTTAAACCAGACAGGCGAACCGATGGCAATAAAAACATTTTTTGGCATCTAAAACGTGAAAATATTTAAAATCTGAGAGGGTGTTTTTTTCACGATTATAAAAAATTTATTTGTCCGCTATTTTGCTCCCCTATCTTGAATTATACCCCAATTAGTTATGGCACACAGTTTGAAATCAGTCCATTAAGTAGTTTCTTTCATGCTGAATTTATAAATATTCCATTAAGCCGCCATTTTGAATTTTCACTACAGTTTTACCAGTTGATTTCTACATAATTCTTGATTTTTGTGCAAAATTTAAAATAAATTGGTTAAGTAGTTTTTAGTAATAACTTCACTAGGCCGCCATTTTGTTTTGACATTGGATTTTTACCTAAATATTACCAGGTCATTTCTGTATGCCCCTTAATGACAGAATTAAACTGTGACCATAATTTGTAGTCAATCGGGTAAGTAGTTTTTAGCTATGCCGTAAGGATACGGACGTCAGACAGACCGACAGAATTAAGAAAACATATTTTTAGGCATCTGAAACGTAAAGATCTGAATAAATCTCTGAGGGTGTTTTTTCACAATGACAATACTTTCCTTTACGTGGGGAAATAAAGATTATTTGGCCGCTATTTTGTTTCGCCATCTTGAATTCGTAACACATCTTTACCAGTTTATCTCCATGTCACACTTAATGCTTGCTTAAAATTTGAAATTAATGTCATTTTGTTTTTCTATCTTATAATCAGAAAGAGATTCGGCCAAAAAGTCTATAGTACACTTATTTTCTAATTGCTAAGCTTTCAAAATAATTCATTTCTTCTTCAGGGGTCTATAATAACATAATTATCAGGAAATTAAGGACTTTTTTACAATTAAAAAATACTTACACTAATTAAAATGAAAAGACAATTTTGACGGAATTTTCAGAAAATATAAAATTATATATTTGACATATTTAACGTATTTCTGTCATTATTATTTAATAGAAAAACAATTGGTTTTAAGTTGTTTATTTCTTGTCAAATGATGTCAAAATTTTAGTATAATCGTGTTTAGTAAAATAAGATTTTTCTTGCGTTCATTTAAAAAGAAATATTTGTTTTGCCATCTTGAATTCGTACCACAACTTTACCAATTTATCACTATATCACACACAGAAAAATGATTTTCACGTACACGTTTATTTATTCAACATTGTGTTCATGTTTCATTCGTACTCATTGTGTATACAGGGGGTAAAATAAATGAAGTAAATAGGTTTTTTTCCTTTAACAGCGTCTAATAACTTAATTATTTTAAATATATTTCGATTAGAAGTAATTTTGTGCTCCGCCACCACTAACGTCCGTATAAACCTTAATTTGGGTAATTTCTAAAGTCTATTCCCTTAAAGTTATAAGAATGATTTATTTTGTTGAACGAAATTTCAACTAAAGCATTTATTGGTCCTCAAAGCAGATCGGTTTAACTAGTAAACGAAATAAGTATATTAAGTATTTTCCAGGAAAAAACCAAATATTTTTGTAAATTTCCCGCTTGGTCCAAAACTGATAAATACAAATTTTGTAATCAATTTTTTATTATGTTATTATATAGGACTGTTTGCAAACGAAAGAACAAACTAAATTCAGTTTTTCGAGACAGTTAAAAAGCTTGAAAATACAAGACAAAGGTCTTTTTATTTTTTTTAAATAATGGTGAATATGTAAAATTGAGGCGAGTTGAAATTTTCGACATATTGACCATTAAATTGCACCATTTAATTCAGAAATGGCAAATTTCAAATTAGTTTTTCAATTTATGCATATTAGAAGTATTTTTAAAATATCGACGATTTTAGTTAAAAATAACGAATTCGACACGAAAGATTCGGAAAAAAAATCATATATCTACTGAAAATTAAGATAGATAACGAAGTGTGGTTTGCACTATTTTATTGAGAAATAATGACTTTGACACATATTTTCTTAGATGTTAAAAATAAATTTCTTAATGAAAATTTAGTCATATCCTGAAAAATATTTATTCCTCGTCAATATTAATGTGTTTAATGTATTTCTCAACTCAAAATACCTGTATAATTATATATCTTCAAGGCATTTTAGACAAATAAGTAGGTAATATGCCATGTAAAATTGTATAAATAAAGACAATATTATATAAGCATTTGATCTATATTCATAAACCTTAAACACTCTTAACATACCTGATCTTACAATACCTATTAACTTTCAAGAAAATTCTTAAATCATGTCTCTGTTTTGGTACAATAATATAATGTCGATCAGTACTGAAAGTGAGGGGCTATTATGGTCTTGCACACTGTTATCTAGAGAACAAAGTCAAACATACCTCTACTTATTCTCAAATAATAATTTTTTTTGCAAATTTTATCTGAAAATATATGTTTATCAAACTTGAGTTTATCATCAATTATTTAGCCTAGATATTTACATCCAGGAACATACTCGAGTTGCTCCTCAAGAAGATAAAATTTTTGTCCCAACTTATCTGCATTTTCAAAAACAATTACATTTGTTATTTCTCTATTTAGAATTAAAAAGTTAACATTTAGCAACTTTTCAAATTTTTTTCATGTTTCTTTAGGAAACCTGAAAGGCATATAAAAAAAAGTAAAACTCTAAATTTTAATTATAATATTGTTTAAATAAATGTATATAATACAAAATAATTATATCAATTCACTAAAATCACACCATCTTGCAGGGGATCTCGCCAACGCATTTCTTTCTTCTCCCATTATAAAATGAACAATAATACTTTATTTACTAATATCGTATACTTACAATACAAACTGAGCAATTTTTATCAATAAAAAATCGACGGCTGTTAATTTAATTGATTTTGAACAGGAAGGTTCA